>PVJH01009839.1:0-76835 GCA_004026705.1 Nesogale talazaci | reverse complement strand
TGACCTGTGACTTCCTGAGTCGGAAGCAGACTTTATAGACTGACTTCGGGCATATGGGTTAATATTGGACTTATGACTTTGCACTGGACTGGATTGGGATGCCTTCTTAGTGTCACATTTCTTTTGTATATAAACCCTTTCCTTATACCTATATGCGTGTCTCTGAAATTTGTTCCTCTAGTCTACCCGGACTAACACAGACAGTGATATCACAGGGGTGTGTGTGTGTGTGTGTGTGTGTGTGTGTGTGTGTGAGATGAATCACTGTCCTTTAATTATATTCAATTTGTAACAATGAAAACACATCCTGCACATCAGATATTTACATGATGATTCATAACAGTAACAAAGTTACAGTGATGAAGTAGCAACGGAAATAATTTTTTTATAAATATATTTTCCAACTCTTTTTCTTCTTTTTCATTTTATTGGGGGCTCGTACAATTCTTATCACAATCTGTACATACGTCCATTGTACGCAAAGGATGATGCTGCCATCATCCTTCCCAAAACATTTTCTTTCTACTTAGCATCTCCTTTTTCCACTCCCTCCCCACTTCCCTCTCCCTCATGGGCCCTCGATAACCGATAAATTATTATTATTTAAAAGTGGGTGACTTTAACAAACAGAAATCCATTTTCTCACAGTTTAGGATCAGGGCGTCGGGAGATGGGAAAGGTTTTTCCAACTGCCGGCTCTGGGGGAGGAAGATCCTAGTCTCAGTATTTTATGACCATGCTCCTTGCTTTGAGGACTTATGCGCACCTGATCCAAGCCATGGGTATTCTCACACGCCGCATATGCATGTGAAACTGGGGCACGGAATAAGGAAGACCATTGAAGAACGGGTGCATGCTAACTGTGGGGCTGGGGAAGAAGACTAAAAGGACTGCTAAGGGATAAGCCTTTCTGTCTTGGAGGAAGTGTGGCCAGAGGGCTCCTTAGAGGAAGGGCTGGTGAGCCTTCACCTCCCATGTGATGGGCGTTTGTCAAGAGAGACCAAGCCCTGGACGAGGACAGACTATTTGGTGACGATTCCTCGAGGAGAGGAGTTGATGCCCAGGCAGCAACGATGGGCCCAAGAACGGGAATACCTGCGGGGGTGCCAGGTTTCCTTCAGGTGAGCAGATGACCACTATGGGGCAGAAGCCCCTCCACGAGACCTAGCAACGACATGTGACTGGGCCTCAGTCTTCCCTGAGCTCTCACTTGGTGACCTCCAGAGGCCGACTGAAAGCACACTTTCTACGAAGGCTGTCTCACCGACATGGCAAAGCCAACGCATTGTCCAATGGCATAGGGGCTAGAATCCCACGCACATCTTTATGGAAGTGCAATCCTATCTGTAACAATTCTGTTGATATAATGTGTTACATTCAACGGCTTTTAAAGCACTTTCTGACTGTCTAATACAGTTTACACCCTGACAGTCAGCTTGCTAAGATTTGATTACAGATTTGTTGTTGTTGTTGTTGTTACAGATATCTGCACCTATTTCCATGAGGGAGATCACTCTGGAAGTGGCCTGTGATACCTGTGGCCTTAGTATCATGACAATCCTGAGTCATACAATGGCTTGAAAAGCAAGCATTCCCTCATTCTCTATTTTCTGAAAGATGTTATGAAGAATTGATAGCCTTTCACCCATAAATGTTGAATGCGACATTTGTGTGGCTTATGTATCTGGTATTTTTGTTTTAGCATTTTGTGACTTTCTAGGAGTTTGTACATTTTATTTCAATTGTCTAATTATCAGGTCTAACATTTCCTTAAAATGGTGTCAAGTTCAGATGTACCCGAAGTGCTACTTTTTGTTTTTGCGTTCTCTCTTTTCCAATTATCGAACAAGCCAAAGCATTATCATTTTTATCTTTTCAAAGAACTAATATTTGTGTGATGGACACTTCCTACTCTTCTGTTTTTTATGTTATTGCTTTCAACACTCATCTTTTATGGTTGGGGGGAACAGTTATTTTTCATTGGACTTTGACACATTATTCTTTTTCTGATGAAGTGTAAGTTTAGGGAGCTGATTTAATCTCTTCTAATAACCATCATATGAAGTCTGTTTTTTAATTTCCAAATATTTTAGAATTTTTCTATTATTTAATTCTTTTGTAGTTGCACATGCTTGGAGTGATTTCAATACTTCTAAATTTGCTGAGAATTATTTTATGACTAGAACATTATATTCTACCTTAGAAAACATTCTGTGTGTTTGGAAAGAATATATCTGAAAGTACTAGGGAAATTAACCTTATATGTCATTTAAGTCAAAGTGCTTGATAATATTATCCAACACTGCATTTTCTATGTGTCCTAGTTGTGTTATTAGATATTTATAGAAGAGTCTTGAATTGCCAACTATACGTGTTATTCCTATTTCTTTCATTTTATTAATATTCCTTCATATATTTCTGATTTTATAATTAAAAAAAGGTGTATTTTTAGAAATAAAATTTAACAAGCATAAAACACTGAAATGATTTCACTATCCCAAAGAATATCCTAATTATCCACTGAAATTCCAATATATTCTCTGCTCTCCTCATGTGACCATATTTTAAAGTTCATTCAACCTATTGACATCCCTTCTTTACCTTTTCTTAGCAAAGTTATCTCCCACACTCTAGGAATTTTTTGCTTCAATACAAAAAATCAGCTTGCATTTTAAAAAAATCATTGTATCGCTTATAGCTTATAGCTCTTATCACAATCCATATATACATCCATTGTGTCAACCACATTTGTACATATATTACCATCATCATTTCCAAAATATTTTCTTTCTACTTGAGCCCTTGTTATGAGCTCCTCACTTTTTTCCTCCCCACTCTGAACCTCCCTCATGCACCCTTGATTATTTATAATTTTTTTTTCGTGTCTTACACCAACTGCTGTCTCCCTTCACCCACTTTGCTGTTGTTTACCCCGCTGGAAGGGAGCTATATGTTGATCATTGTGGTTGATCTCCCTTTGTCCTCCTACTTCATCCTTACCCTCCTGATATCACTCCTCTCTTCATTGGTCCTAAGGGCTTTACCTGTCCTGGACTCCCTGTGTTTAGAGCTCTATCTGTATCAGTGTACAGTCTATGGTTTATCTGGATTCGTAAAGTTGGGATCATGACAGTGGGGAGAAGAAGCATTAAAGAACTAGAGGAAAGTTATATGTTTTGTAGGTGCTATACTGCCCACTGACTGGATCGTCTCTACCTTGTGATCCTTCTTTGAGGGGATGCCCAATTGTCTACAAATGGGCTTTTGGGTCTCCACTTTGCCCCCCTCCCACTCACATCAATATGATTCTTTGTTCTGGGTTTTGATGCCTGGTACCTGGTCCCATCGAAACCTCATGATCACACAGGCTGGTGTGCTACTTCCATGTGGGCTTCGTTGCTTCCCAGCTAGTTGGCTGCTTGTTTATCTTCAAGTCTTGCAGACTTTGAAAGCCCGGCACCATGAACTTTCTTCATGACATTTGCTTATACACCCACTTTGTCTTCAGGAATCATGTTGGGAAGGTGAGTATCACAAAATGCAGGGTTAGTAGAACAAAGTGTTCTTGCATTGAGAGATACTTGAGTAAAGGCCCAATGTCCATCTGCTGCCTTAGTACTTAACATATCAATATATGTGCATAGATCTATGTCCCTATCATTATATGTAAGTATGTTTGCATATGTACATGCCTGTATTTAGACCTTTTTAAGTGTCCTTTGCCCCCTAGCTCTTTTCTCTATTTCAGTGGCTCTCAACCTTCCTAACGCCACCATCCTTTAATACAGTTCCTCATGTTGTGGTGACTCCATATATGGGTGGACCCACCTGGAGATGGATAGAGTGGGGGTGCTTCAGTTTCTAGGACCATCGAAAATATGGTCTTGGGGAACTCCTGTGAAAGGATTGCTCACCCTCAAAGGGGTCACGACCCCCAGGTTGAGAACCGCTGCTCTATTTCCTTGTACTTTCCTCTTGTCCCGCTATCATGTTCGACCTTCGTTCAGGTTTCAGTAATTTCTCTTGGGTACAATACCCTTGATCAAGCCCTACCAGGCATCCAAGGACCATTGATTTTGGAACCTTTGTTGTTCCCTTGTCCCTGGATTTGTTGCCACCTCCTTTCACTTCCCCTGCTTCCTCCTCTTGTGTACTGTCTCCCTTTTTGTTTTTTAAATAGTTTTTAATTTAAAAATGTTTAACTAAATCATCTTATTGGGCTCTGTTTCAGCTCATAATATCTATACATCAATTGTATCAAGCACATTAGTACGTATGCTGTCATCCTAATTTTCGAAACATTCTGTTTCTACTTGAGCTCTTCGTGTCAGTTTCTCTTCCCCCCACCATCCTTGTGAACCCTTGATAAACTCTTCACCACTGTCAAACCAGCGCTCTTTTCCCTTGGGAAGCCTCCAACGCATATACCCCAACTTGAATTCTCCCAACTACTATGGCTTATATTTTCCCTCCTCCAAACAGACAGAGGACCATGCATAGAGAAAGCATGCAAAGAGCTATATTAGGGATCTGTGTATCAAAATTAAGACGTACAGAGTGAAGGGCAATACAGAAATATAATTAAGTCTATGCCAGAAATCAGCTAGACCGTTTACTAGCTGTGAGGCCTTGAAGAAGTTATTTATTAGGGCTGAGCCCCGGTGGGGTAGTGGTTGAGTGCGGGACTGTGGCCCACTGGCTTGGCGGTTCAAATCCAGCAGCAGCTCTCTAGGAGCAAGGCGGGGTAGCTCCCATGACCACCAGAAGGCAGTGATTCCCCCCAAAAAAACAAACAAAAAAAGGAGTTATTTACTCTCTCCAAGTCTTACCACCCTCATCTGTGAGGCAAGGATTGGGGGGAAAAAAGCGTATTTCATAAAATAAATAAAAGAATTAAAAGAAGTAACATACAAAAAATGCTTAGCAGATAACAGGCTATTATTATCTTGCACAGGCTATTATTATCTGTTATTATTAACAGGCACAAAGAGGTGTGTGTGTGTGTGTGTGTGTGTGTGTGGTGTTCTTTTTAGCAGGGTTCTTATACCATCACTTATATTGGGCCTGATGACAACTCAAAAGCAAATCCAGTACATGTAAGCATGCAGCAAGCATGCTGGTGGGAGATGAGACATTTCTTGACTTCCATTTTCTCTGAGGTCAACTTTCCACGAGAAGGCTGATAACCAAATTGAGGCCCTCCAGTCTTCAGTGAGTGTATCACCCAATGTGGCTTTTGTTGTTGCTTTCTTCCTCTTCTAGTTTTCACAACCACACCACAGTGATTTGAAGGCAACTCCAGACATGTATATTTCAAATGTTCTCTAAAAACAACATATCCATGGCAAAAATCATTAAAAATGCTTTCGTCTGATGGAGTCTATATTTCAACAGTGTGTGTATAGACAGACTATGCTGGCTAGCATTCACACAGGCATAGACTTGTGCCCATACGGAGGTTATGAACACGAAGGTACATGCTATGCTGTGGGGACATGCCATGGGTCCTGGGAGTACACAGTTACCATCTATGTCAACTGTCAAGGAAGACGTCTCATGCTCATTGACACTCACTGGGAGTTTTGTTTTGCTCATGGGCTTTATCTCCTGTCTCTTTGCTCAGGCCATGCCTTTTCTTTGTGTCTCTGTTCAGCATCTCACACCGTGTCTTGGACAAAGTCGGGAACTCCCTAATAGGCTACCTAAGTTGAAAGTAAGAGGCTTTAAAAGGCCTTAGTGATGTTCCACAGCCACAGGTGAGCTTCTCGGAGTGTGACTACAACACCCGGGGTGAAACCTGAAGCTTTTTGAGGTATAATAATTTACTCACATCGCAGGAATACCATTTATTAAATTTCTGCTCCAATGAGATAAGTACTACCCTAATGACCTGAAAGAGTTAATGCATCTTGGCAAAGACCCAAATTACTCTCCGGAGACAGCTTATTCAATTAAGTGGCTAAGACCCAGAATTTTCAATTAGCAGTTCAGTTACTAAAGACCCTTCATAATGGTTATCTGTAATATGTGAACATTGGCATACCTATAAAACACAAGCTCGCTTATAGTTTATTCAAAATGGAATCTTCGGGGGCAACAAATGCAGATTTGGATTTAATTAACATTTATTATGTACCAACCATGTGACAGGGATGGCAGCAAGGTGCTCCCGTTAGGATTCAAGAACAATGTGGTGAAGAACGTGCAAGACCAGGGCTTGAAGGGTCTCATCTACAGAAACCAAGGGATGACTTTGTGGCCAGCAGGGAGGATACATAAGTAGAGAGGTGCCTGTATCTACATTAACCACGTTAAGTGAATTCGCACAAGGCTCTTCATGATCTGGACTCCAGCTGTCCAATCATACTTTACATCCAATCACCTACTCAGAAGGAAATATGTACACTGAAAGTCCAGTGCGGGTACCTGCTCTTCTGAATAAATCATATTACCACTACCTGGAGTCATCTTTGCACTTGTCTAAACCATAGCCATCCTTAAAAAGCCAGCTATGATCTTCGGACATCCACAAAACCGTCTCTAATCACTCTACCTAAAGCCACCCTTTTGATTTTCACAGTATCCAGACACAATGGCCTGGATTTGGAAGTTTGTCGTGTCCATGACCTCACTTCCCTGTATCAATCTCTTGACCTCCCAGCACGGCCTGATGAGAAGGTACCAGGTCAAAGACTTGCTCGCATGACAGGCCATCAAAAAGCTCCAAGGGAAATTCCAGTACCTTTTCATTCCATTTCCCCACAAACTTTGTGAAAGTCTCTTGTATTACCTTGAGAGTCTTGTGAAAAAGGATAACTGAACAATCACAGAAACTTTTACTAAAGCGAGAGAGCAGGATGTGAAGCTGTTGTTTCTCCAGTAGTCTCCCATCTAGGTCCATACTACCTCTCTCTCCTACCATTCCGAGAAGGAGTCTGTGCACTTCCATGAATGCCACAAGGGGAAAAAAAACATCGTGGGCATCTTCAAAGGCCTCAAATTGGTTTCTTTTCAATGTGCTTTGAGTTTAGAAACAAAACGAAGCATGAAGGGACAAAACTGGAGGTGCAGAGCAGAGAGGGTAACGCTCATTCCAAATGGAAGGCTCTCAGGACAGCCCTTGCTACCCATGAAGCATAACCAATTATAATGCTTTAATGGGGGGAAGTGGGAGGATTCCATGATGCAATTTTCCTGGCTTGTGCATGCCCACCCCCCACATAGGCAGTTTCAATTTTCTTAAGTTTCTTCATAGTGATCATCCTGTACCCCTCAAGGTAATCTATTAAGATAACCACTCTGGAATGCCAATAACAGTCACCATGACCTTCGGAGTTATCCTGTGAGAATTTTTAAAATTTAACTAGCCCTGAAGATGTCCTTTGAAGCCATTATTCTGATTTGACTGTTTTGGGTTGGTTTGTTTGCTTGTTTGTTTTAAGACACTCTAATGACAGACACTAAGGCAAGTGTATTACTTCTAGAACCGACATCCGACATCCTCAAACATGCTTTGTTTGAAACAAACACTTGGCTATATGGACTAAGCCCTGGTAGCAATAGCTTATGACTTATCCTCATAGAACCCTACTCACACCACTCTGTAAAACCTTACTAAAACCCTTTGACTACAGCGCAAACTTAATATCACTCGCTCCCAAACTTAAGCTGCTATTTCAACACTAGAAAGATCTACATACGCAAAGTTCTTCTGCCTGGAGATGATAAAACATATATATATATACTCCTTTGAGCAAGGCATTGAAAGTGAGACAAAAATACCTGTATTGAGGGCTCAGCTCAGCCCAGCAGCCAGTGACCCTGTTTAAAGTTCTGCTGTCATCAAAAGAAACATGGAGATCTGGGCTGAGCCCCGGCGGCCTAAGTGGCTGGTGGCTCAAATCCAGCGGTGGCTCTCAGGAGCAGTGCTGGGTCGCTCCCACGACCACCAGAGGGCAGTGATGCCCCCCCCCAAAACACACACACACACACACACACACACACACACACACACAAAGAAAGAAACATGCAGAACTACCACAGGTCTGCAACTATCACCCACCCTTTCAGCTGGCGTACGATTATTCAAAGCACGGGGTCCAACTATTTCACTTCATTATACTTGACTCTAGACTTGAAAAGGTTCATCACCTTAATCCACATTGCTAATTTAAGCACGCGTATAGTGACAATGGACGTGCTAGGGTTCAAAACTGGAAAGCTACGTGTTCAATACTCAATACTGCATGTTCAGGCATCACGTTTGATTCTGCTAAGCCTGATTTTTGCTACTTAACTGGCGTTCGTTTCCCCCTTCCCCCAAACACTTGTTTTTACGTTGACCTTTTCTCTGCTCCCAAGGATTTCAAATGGTAGAGGAATGCTGGAAGAGTCGAGCAGTCTGCAATTGTGCTGTTCTATGCGACATCGTATTGATTTGCCTCCCTTGATATTTTCATTATTTTTCTCATCATCTCTCTAGACAGTGATAAACACTGTGATGGGAAAACTAAAAGTACCTTCGAAATGCATGATAGGAATCCAAGTGAGAGTCCAAGCCCATCAGCAATTAAGATATAAAAAAAAAAAAAACACCACCTTTCTGCCTTATTAGACCAGCTTGGACCCTTTCTGCATTCTTTTCTCTGTACATCTCAACACCATCACAATCTGTAAACTTGAGTGCACAGGCCTGACCCAGCACCTTTCAAGCTCCTCGGCAACCATCTTAACCCCAGGGCCCTGACCCAAAGGCAATGATGATGAGTGGAGACAATGATTGCAGACCTGGAACATTTCTCTTTCCCAGGGCGGCATCTTTGTATTTTCACGCTCAGACAGAATGGCGCGTTCGGATGCAAGGACACGAAACATGGTAGCCTGATGACTCTGGTCTCACTTGATGTGAATTGCTGACACACAAGGCTTCAGCAAAGGGGCTGGGGGCGGAGCCTAACTCGGGTTATTAGAAACGCTGCCATGGCTCCGCCTCGTTACTCTTGGCCTTAGTCTACTGCACAGCCACAATGACAGCCCGTAATGGAAGCCATGGGAGAGAAAGAGGCAGCCCGCTGCTTAAATACAAGCCATGTTAACGCAGAGGCAATACCGTACAATTCGTGTCCCGCGTGTTCTCTGCTAATTGCACCAGATACTCTGCCATCGAGGAGACAGTCACGGTAGCCTGGGCCCGGTCTTCTTTAAATGCCAGCTCTTAATAACAAACTCCAAAAAGGTCTTAATTGCATTTACCAGGAGCTCATGAACTTTAAAAGTTGTTAATCAGATTTCCATGTAAATGCAATGACGATGAAAGGTTAAGTACAGGTTTCTGAAATTTCAAAAAGTTGAGAATATATTGCCCTTCACAGGAAGGGGGGCGGGGGGAGAAGAGAAAAAAAAAATCCAAGGTGGGGAAAAAAAGATCAGCCTTGACAGGAACTAAGCATCTTAATTAAACATGCAGAAGTACCATGCTTATTTTTACGGGAAGTTCTATTTCCAAATGTCAAAGTTAATCATGCACTTGACTGCAAAATGGTGCGCCATTCGCCAGGCCAGGGGAGGCACAGATGTCTCCGGGTTCTCTCCTGAGAAGATCTCTGTGTGTCTCCCCAAATGCCTCTGCAGTCACCTGCACCCTCCTCTGGAGCCTCCCCAACCCGAGCAGCCCGGGCCAGGCCTTCGAACAGCGAGATCGTAATTGCTCGCCATCTGAGGAGCAAGCAGAAGACACGCGGTTTCAATCAATCCCGCTTCATATTTATATGGCTCGGGAACTGCATGGGGCGCTTCCTCCATAAATCCGCTGCACCTGTGTCCCTGGAGTGACATGTTGACAAATGAACATGACATCTCTTCAAACTCCAAGAAGAATTTATGATTCCTTGAAAGAATATATTTGATCAATTATAATGTCACCACAGCTGAAAGCCACCGCATGTCTTTGGAGTGCACTTCACAAGACGTGTGCAGCCTGGGGAGGCGGCTGCGGGATGAATGGCAGGTCCCCGAGCCCAGCTGAAGATGAGTTCGGTACAGCCCCGGCTGAGAGCAACATGGCGTGGGGGGAAGGGCTGTACCGTGTTCTCAACAGAACACGTGCAGGCTTCAAAAATGGAACTTCTGGGTCGGTGCGGTGTCCCGCCAGAAAGACGGAAGTAGCGGTCAGGAGATCAAATGACGCAGGGCATTCGCTCGACCTCGTCCAGTGTTGAGCAGCCAGGACGTCACTTTGAAGACCAGGCAGGGTATGCCTGACCCAAGCCATGGCGTCTTCAATCGCCTCATATGCATGTGAAAATGGGATGGTGGAGACTAAAAGAAAGGAGGCTGAAGAAGAATGGAAGCCCTTGAATTTTGGTGGCGAAGTATACTGAAAGGACCACAGATGCCCAAAGAACGAACCCGCTCTGTCTTGAAAGAAGTATAGCCAAAGGTCTCTTAAAAGCAAGGCTGGCAAGACTTGGACGTGTTATCAGAAGAGACCTGGCAGAGAGACATCATGCTGGGCAGAGCAGGAGAGCAGCAAAAGAGAGGGTGGTCCCTGAGGAGATGAAATTGACACAGTGACTGCGACCATAGTCGTGGGGCTGGCGCAGGACTGAGGAATGCTTGGGGTCATATGAGTCGGAATCAACAAGACGGCACCCAAGAACAACAACAAGGACTGGTGATTCTTTAAGTAAGCGGCCTGTTGGCGAGAGAAAAACGAGACCTGCAACCCCTTGTTTTTCTGCTTTCATCCTTCCTCGTGCTTCTCATTCCCCGTCCTCTTAGCCCTCCCAAGAATCTGTGCAGAAAAACAAGCCCTTGTTTGCTCAAAGAAAAGTCTCCCCATCACACTATTAAAGAAAAGAATAGGTTCTGAGCCTTCATCGCAGAGCTCCGGCTACTGTCAATGTTGGAATGACTCTAGTAATTCACAAAACGAGCCAAAGCTCATCAGTTTTAAAGAAATCAAGAAGTGAACAAGCAATACAATGGTGACTATTCTATTTGAAATGTGTGTGTGTGGGGGGGTAAATATGGGGAGGCAAAGTATTTTTTAAATGTTCCATTTAGATAACGGAGCCTTGGTGGGAAAGTGGGTATGCACTGGACTGCTGACCCGAAGTGCAGCACTTGGAACCCTCCTCCACTCTGAGGAAGAGGGGGCGTCCTGCTCCTGTAAAGAGGTTCAGTCTGGGAAACTGACAGGGCAGTGCTACCCTGACCTAGGAGGTTGCTGACTGGATATGACTTGCTGTCAGTGAGTGTGGTTTGGCTTTTAGAATGCTAATAAGGCCTGATTCAAAGCAGTTATGTTAATGAGGCAGAATTCAGCGGGCACATTGGTTTGTGTCTTCAGCCAATCTCTCTTAAAGAGATTAAATAATCAGAGATGCAAAGGACCTCAGCGCCACCCAGAAAGGGGGAGAGGACCAAGAGCGTGGCCCACCCATGACACCCGTGTCCCTGCACTGAGCACCTCCTAGACCCAGGGGAAGTTTGGTTCCATGACATGCGGGGAACTCCAACGAGCCTCAAGCACCCGGATGCTGACGGCGACACAGGCCAGACCCCAAGAACCCAGAGAAAAAAGCTCTGTCCTACAGCCGGTGCGCTTCAGTTAGATTCCCAGTCTCCGACACTGGGCGACAATGAATTGGTTTGTTAAAGCCACCCACTTATGACATTTTTCAATAATCACACACCTACAAACTCTGGTAAATCTTCTTATTTCCTTTCTGTTAGCAAATTCAAATAGGTTTCAAGGTCCAACACAACGATCAATTTTTCATTTCAACGATCAATGTTTCTATTCGTTCAATAAACACTTATTAAAGCTAAGGTATGGTGTGAGGTAGACCCCCCCCCCCAAAAAAAGAGTTCAGGAGTGTATGCCCTGAAGGAGAGTATTCTGACCGTGATATTCTTTCAGGTCGCTGGAAACATACAATAGTGACACTTTGCTGATATTTCACCCATTTTTTTTCTTCTAGATTCATAAAACTACTACCCAAATATGCTTTAACCACATCTGGGCATTTCTGGAACCTGGTGGCACAAAGGCACATGTTATACCAGGATTCCATCACAAGACTTTCTAACCTGAGATCAGGGCTGTTCTCAGCTGGGCTCCTACTGCCGTCCTTTCTTTTCCATTTACTTTCAACTTATGTCAGATGTCACTGGTGGGGGCTTTTGGAACTGTTCGGACACACAACCACAGAGGAAACACGGCACCCCCTGACAGCTATGTTTTAGCCTGGAGTTGCAGACGCTGGACTGTGTCAGCTCATCTCATTCAGGGCCTTCTTCTTTGTGCCTAACCCTGTCCTTTTCCGACCAGGATGTCCTTCTCCATGGATGGATCCCTCTGGATAACAAAGTACAGGAGATGAAATCTCATTGTCCTTGCTTCTAAGGGGCCTTTTAAAAATGTGTTTCTTTTAATAATAGCTGTGGATAATGGCAAAATATTTCTGCATTGATTTATTGAATGTAGCATAGCAACCATTCACTCTGGTTTAGTTCAAGCTGGAAAGAAAGAGAAGCCATATATAACTTATTACTGAAAATGTGCATTATTCTCAGAGGATAAGCCTATTATATCAATAATGCTCAAATTAGTAAATAAGCTTGTCATGTGGGGCATGTGCACAGGAGGAGGGGAGCTGCATTGCTTATGCTTCATGGAATTCTGTTAGTTTAGCTGCTTGGGGCAACACAAAAACCATATAGAGTTGTGGCAGTCACGTAACCTGGTGTCAATTTGAGGATGAAGAGTATAGGGGTGGAGTTTAGCCTATCAATCTAGAGATAGCCAATGAGACCTCTGTGAAGGGCACAACCTTCTCCCGAGAATTCTGGGAAATATGCTAATTCCTTCTTGGAGGCAGAAAACACTATCTCCGTTCACTTCCTTGCAGATTTTCTATTGACAACACTCACTGCATGAGACATAACTGACGAGGCTGGCTCCCTGCAAGACTTCCCTGAGGAGAAGCCATGTAGACCTACCATGATGCAGCAAGAAATGTGGACCTAGAGAAGCCACGTGGAGACTCCTGCCAGCGCTTAGATGCTTACACCACTGGATCCAAGAATTTTCTACCCACTGGTTTGTGATCCTCTGCATTTGGCATCTTTGCATCTGTTTTTCATGTCTGAGTGGTATCAGACGTATGGGCTCTAACCTTGAACTTATGACCTTGGACTGGACTGGGTTGGGATGTTTTCTTAATGTACAATTACCCTTTGTATAAAACTCTCTCTTACAGGCATATGCGTATTTATGAATTTGTTTCTGCAGTCAACACAGACGAGCACGAGAGTACTCCATCTTTGAGTTGGTTAAAATAGTAGGTACACAGAACCCAGATGTCTACAGACTGTCGATTAGGCATATTGTACAAGGGGTCTCACAGAGTGTGTGAGGAAATTCCATCATCTTCCCCTTCCATTTCCCCCTGAACCTCTTGGAGCCCCATCATACAGGAAATTCTAAAGTTGCATTTGGGACCTGTCCTTCCAAAAAACCATGATCTCGGTCATATCCATCCATACTGGCTTCTGATACACCTACCACTTGGATGTCCAGATTCCTCAATCCTAGAATTCTGTGATGAAAAAGTTCTACCAGTGGCAATATTAGAAGGTGAAGATTTTCCCCCAGCACTCTGTCTGATCAAAATGCTAATTGTACAGTCACTGTAGGAAAGGATGGAGTGGCCCTGTGAGTGTCCGAGACGGCAGTTGCTGACAGGAGTAAAGAGTAAAGCTTTCACCCTCGAGCAAGTGGTGGTTTCGAACTGCTGACCTTCTGGATCACCACAGCTGGTGGTAGCTTTGGAAAACAGAGAGGCTTGATTGTTTGTGCATGGCATTCGTATGACTTCAAATGAAACCCAAGGATGGAGATCTGAGCTTCTTCATAAAAGAGGTAAAAATCGAGAGTAACACAATGAAGTCACGCGTTCCCACCTGAAAACTATGCTCTGACTTCTCAGGGAAGAAGCCCGGGGTCTCATAGCCTTCAGTCTAGCAATAAACCTCGACATCTCCAGAAGCATGAAGGTGGCGTGGGAGAAATCCTTAGATGTAACATAAGGCATGAAACAAATGGCTGTTTCCATATGGAAGCAGTCTCCTAGTCTCACAGAAATGGAAGGCTTGGAATGTCCATGGTCTAGAGACCAGGGAATGGGGGTGAAACAGTAATAGTAGCCTGTCTCCAGTTTTCTTTACGAGTGACAGTTAAAAGCCACACGAACCACGCAATTTAGAATTTAATCATAGATTGTCTTAAAATACCAGAGCTGGGGGAAAAAAATATTAGTTTGATTTCAACTTGTGCAGAAGCAATCTCAGAACCAGCACCCTGTCTGTCTTCAGGCTTTCCCTCTATCTGCTCTATGATCTCTGGCGGCCGTTCAGCGATGCTGATGAGAATAATGCACATTTTATCCGGGGGGGGGGGGGGGGGGGGGAGGAGCCATCCGACTTTCAAGCCTCTATACCTAACTCCTAATTGTGTAAGAGTTGATTATGTTAAGAAAACTTACTGCGGCAAAGGAGACTGTTTACTAAACAAAATAATCAAGAGCTCATACCTTTAGGGAATATTTCCTTTAGTATCTACTTCAAAGACTGCTAATGTATGATTGATTTTCTTTAGGAAAGATCACTCATGCAGACCCAACATGCAAAAAAAGGGGAAAAACTGTGGATGTTTTCTCTGCATATTTTATATCTAAGTGACTCAGAGGTTAGTCACTAATCTGAAAAAATTTATATATATATATATATATATATATATACACACACACATATATATCTCTTCCCATATGTCAGCACATACACAAGACGGCCTTCAAAAGGATCATGGGAAAATCGAATGACAAGCTGGTAGAATCTTCTCGCCGACTTTCTGCAGGGCCCTCGTGTGTGTGGTCACTGAACATCTGTCATTACCGCCATACTCAGGTGTGCTACTCACGGGCAGCATTACATCACCAAGTGGTACACGCCTCACCTCGCCACGCTCTGGTTATAAATGGTGTCCGAGCCCTCTCAGCAATAAGGTATGGCTTTCTAATTCAAAGGATATATATATAATGCTTGACATTTTTAATAAACATTCTTCTAAGGGATCCACCATCTGTCTCTTATTTAAGAGCAAGTCCCGAGAAGATGTCAAGGTTCCCCCCACAAAACACCTTATAACAAAGTAAGGCAAATGGAATCTCCGGGAGCAAGGGACCACCACTGCGCCGGGCCGTAAATTACCAGGCAGGGTGTTTCACTCTGGAACTTTCTACTCTATTCTACTTAGAATTTGGTCAACCAGGGCTATTAAAACCACTGAGCCTTGTTGCGGGAAATAGAAATATATTTCTGCTTTCATAGAAAATGATTCCTATAACACTGCTGTGTTCTTTATAATTCACTGTGATTTTATAGTCTCACAGGCGGCTGCCGATTTTTCTCCATGATTTATGGCCGGCCCTTTTAAAGTCTAACTCATATTTATGGTTTGGTCCCCTCCCAGGAACAGGTAACAATCCATTCCGTGCACACACACATGTCAGGATAAGCTCCCAGACTGACAGAGGGTGGACGCATGTGGGACTGACATACAGGAAGGAGACTGATGAACAACTGGGAGGCCATTAGAAGGCACTTTTCACATGAAAAGTAAATTACATAAAAGGGACTATCGAATCGAATAACTGACCTCACATGACAGAATCTTAAGCAGACATATTTCAGATGTCCTCCGACTGCCTGTTTACTCACAGTGAACGCTAAGGTGAGGGGTTCACACAAGGAACAGTCTGTCGGCTATTCTGCCAGTATTACAAACACGTGTTTCCACGAGGTACATTTGTTAGACTGTCACTTGCTGTCAACCATCAACCATGGTGGAGAATCAAAACAGTCTGGTTAAAAATAATGTTTGCAGAAGACAGGCCACCACCAGCCTGGCATCTGGAATTGGTGAGTGTTGCCAATACTGGACAGCTGAGATGGCTGGAGAGCTGGAGGCCACCCCAGCCGGGGTCGGTGAGGGAACGGGACACCCGACCTTTCTCTCAGGGGCCAGCTCCTGCTCTTCTCCTTTGGACTCCGACTGACCCCTCAGCCACCTCATCCCCCCCTTCTCCTCAGCATTGTTTTCTTACATTCCAAAGCACACACTCTCTCACATTCACCATCATCCAAATCCTGGACATACACACTGAAGGACATTCCTCTTTGTTTTCCAGTCGTCCCACCCTCATGAGGGTCTTAAAAGTCAAGGCGATGACATCTGGGCTGTGGCGGCGGCTGCCATGAGCAATAAGCCCCATGCAATCTTTCTTCCTCTTCTGTGGTAGTTACATAGTCTCCTGTCAACTTGAGGACATTAAAAGTGAAGGGGTGGAGTCGTACCTGTCATGGGCGTGGCCTTCTGTATTGGGCTGGGTTGACTAGAGAAACAAATCCGGGGACATTCATATACGTCTAAGACAGAGCTTTGTATCAAAGAGCAATTGGCGTTAAGAGAACATCCCTGTCCAGTCCAGATCAAGTCCATAAACCTGATTTGAACCCATGTGTCTGATGAGTCCATAAAGTCCTCTTTGGACTCACGCATCACATGCAATGATGTCGAATGCAGGAAGATCACAGGGCAGTGAGTGGAAAGTCTTGTGGCTCCAGGGGCGGTGAACCCAGTGTTGGCAATATTCATGTGACTCCCCTAGCTCAAGGGTACTGGCCGCCATCAGCATGGCTCCATGTGGCTTGTCGACAGGAATGTGTAGCAGAGCGAGAGTATGGTCCACTTCCCCAGAGGACAGGAAGTTTCCAGAATTCTCATGAGAAGTCCACATCTGCAAAAAGAGATCACCAGGCTGTGACCTGATAGACAGGTGAGACTCCACCCCTTCATTGACAATATCCTCCAGTTGACATGTGCTTATGTAATTATCACACCTTCTCATGAGGATTCTGGGAATTTCCTTTCTCTTGATTCTGTCATCAGAAGAAGCAGGGCTGTCTCTCTATGTCTCTGTCTCTCTCGATGCTTTACTATGGTAACCAGAGTCCTAAAGATGCTTCTACCACCGTTGGATCCACAAGACTTGACAGCTACCAGCCTGTGATCTTCCTGCATTCTGCTTCACTGCAAGTGCTGCATGAGTCTAAAGAGAAACTTATGGACTAGAATCAGGCATATAAGTTACTACCAGAGTTGTGAACTTGATCTGGACGGGGCTGTTTTCTCAATGTACAATTGCCCTTTGATATGAAGCTTTCTCTTAGACACATATGAGTGTCTCTGGATTTGTTTCTCTAGTCAACCCGGTCTACCACATCCTCCCTCCTCTCTTGTCTATTTTGCATCCCATGGTCTCACCTACGTAACGCCCATGAGCACAGCCAAGGCCAGGGCACGGGGCTCATTCATCAGGGCCTCACCCCTCCCTTGTCAGAAGAGCCATGCTCCCAGCCTCTCTGGGGGCAACGCAGTTGACAGCTATGCCTTCTCACAACCCAACCATGAGACTGTCCTTTCTCGATGACATTCCCTGAGCCATGGGCTGAGCAAGTTATCTACCAACACAGTAAGCACTGGCGTTAGGCTGGAGATCCTGCTGAAAACACATCATCTCTCCTAGGGTAACAGGCCAACTGATGGGCAGCTTCCATCTCAAAGTCCTGAGTACAATTCCACAACTCTTTCTGACGCTCAGCTTTTAATTGAAATGTGTCTGAAAAGGAGGGAAAGGAATATATACAGATAGAAGGGGGGAGCGGGTACAACTGTGAACAGAAAAATTCATTTAGTCAGAATGAGAGAGAAGAAAACATTGTCACACATCAAAAAGCCAAATGCTGTTATGTTACCTAAATAAAAAAGCACTTGTGTTAACCTGCATTAAACATATGATGTTTTCATTTAAAATCTCATTTCAAGTTCAAGAAAATAAGATTGAAAGACGACCTTGCCCCCAGTTATAAGTCAGTAAGAAATCCATAACTAGAAATGAGAACTGAAATGTCAGATACCACATTAAGATGTTAAAGTGGTATTTGGCTAGTAGTATGCCACCCGGTGTCTCTCCCACACCTCCTCTACAGTACCCATGATGGCCAAAGACGGCCAATGGCAAACCGCAAGGCCCAACACCAGGAGTAGGGGGAGTGGATTATTTAACATGGCTCTTCTTCCACCAAAAACCTTTCCAGGCTGAGCCCTGGTGGTGCAGTGGTTGTGTGCAGGACTGTGGCCCACAGGGTTGGCGGTTCATATGCAGCAGCAGCTCTCCTAGAGCAAGGTTGGGCCTCCTACTGCCACCAGGACAGTGATGCCCACACATAAATAAATAAAACCTTTCCCCTAAAAGGTCTAGCAGTAAAGTGGGGGATGACCCTGATGGGATTCACAGGTGAGCAACAGTAAACGGGATTCGCTGGGATGCCATCCTGCGATGCAGAATAAGAAGTGAGTAGGTGAGAGTTGGACGCTATTAGCAAGCATCAGGAGGGGAATGTCTCCTGTGTGTGGGGAACCTCCTGCATTCAGAAGACAGCTGTAATGTCAGAGCAGCAGCGGCAGCCGCAGAACCAGGAGCTAGACTGGCAGACAGAGTCGCCAGTGCTTGGGGGCGGGGGGTTGGCTTGTGGTGTGGAGTGCCCCTGGGCAGTTACCGGATATACTACTCAAGCAGTAGCCAACCTGAATATAAGTCCAGGCACCTAATTTTACCACAAAAACCTAGAAAACTTACTGACTCGAGTAAAGCCTAGGTTGAGAAATGCTGTAGCTACTGGAAAATTTCAAAACAAATACCAAAGAAATTACATTAACTGAGGCATCAGGAGGTTATATGTTTTTGAGTATCTATTTCAAGAACTAGCTCTGTAAGTGGAAAAGAGGGCCAGCAGAAACAGTATGGAATCAACGATAACTATACACGCTGTGCATGCACGGCATTGCTACTACATACGCTGCCTCACCGCAGGTACACAACGCAGCTTGCATAGTTTGAGGTCTGATGCAGGCTGAGGACATTCCAGAATGTGATGACATGACTGCTTGCATAGAACTGCCTGTGTTGGAGCTCACCATATACACGCTGCCATTGTGTAAGCATGGTGTTACTGCCGCACATGTGTGGGAAGTGCTAAAGCCATACACAGCACGCCCTCTGGGCATCTGTTAGCAGCCCTGAAAGAACTCTTCCAGGAGGAGCGCTACAGTCCCACTCCATCCTGAGCACGCATCACCTTCACTAGAACCTGCCCGCTGCCGTTTAAGACAGCCCATGAGTCAAGATTTCTGCCTGGGAGTTCTGTGTAGCCACTGCACAGGAGAATCCTGGTGAAGACCACACTGCACTCTCATGAGACTGAGACCGACCTTCTCGGTCTCACTGGGCCGCACGGCTGGTACAGAGAGGGGCCTGCTCATATGTGTATTGTCCTGCATTGTTTTCCTTTCAAAGGTCCCCAAGGTGACTCTAAGGGGCACTCAAAACTGAGGAGCACCGGGTCAACAGAAGGAGCACCCAGGCCTGGGAATGAAATCCTTGAACTTGAAAAGCAGCCTGACCAAATGTGCTTGGGAGGCACCTACCTGTAAAAGTGACTGCATAGCACAGAGCCTCTCTTGACACATCTGTACAGGAAAGATGACGACAGTGGCCCCCACGCCAGCTCTTCTGAGCCTCTCGTGACAGCTGGCTGGATGGCACTGGGCATCGGTTCCAGCAAACCTTCTGAGACAACATTGAATAGGAGGGAGGCTGTGGTGACTTGGAATAAATCTGAAGATCAGAGACCTATGACTGCATCTGTACACTTGAGTAGATCATGTAATGAGTTTAGGAAAATTGCCATTTATCAGGATTCCCGTTGAAAACTTTGGGAAATGAGTCTTTTAGGCCATCAAGCACATGGGGGAGGGCCTTCTCCATCAGACACATAGAGTCCGGAAAAGCGGGGAGATGTGCAAATGCGCGCACACATCCAAAAGTGTGTTCGTGACCCCAACATTCTGAACTCCAGAAAAATCTGTTGTACTTAATCATTTTATATGCAGCTGATCTCTAGGCAAAAAATAGATTCGCTTAAAGAGGCTCTCTCTCCCCCCGAAACTGTGAATTCTAGAGCTCATCCAATCCAGTGACTTTAAGAAATGTCATCTATCTGCTAAGGACGCCAGACTGGGACACAGTCCTGAGCATCCACCCACGTGTCAGCTCAGGATCGCCTTGTCTCCTAAGCCCCCAGGCCCCCGACGAACAGCCGGTCCCATCTCATCACTGGGGAACCACCTCACATGTCATCTCTTTGACGAGCCCTTGCTCACTGATCTCACGTAGAACAGACACAACTCCAGAACAAGGCACAATGACAACGGTGTCCCCCTAACTGCACCGTCTTCACAGAACTCATTGGAAGCACATCGCCTCCTGCACTCCCACGTTTATCCGTTCCAGCTGCCCACCAAGATGTGAACTTTCACTTGTTCACTGTGATGGCCCCGCCGCAGTGTCAGTTCTGAAAGGATACTCTTCTGCCACTCCCATAGGTCCTTGTGGAAGCAGATGGAAAAGAAGGTGGTCCCAGCAGAAGATCGAGGCAGGGCCAGGGCCCACAGGAGATTAACCTCTTCTAACTAGTCCCTTCTGCCCACACCTGAGACACCATGCACATTAGACAAAGCTGCTGACTTGGATGCAAGAAAGGGTGTCAGGCTCATCTTGCCACTCTGTGCGCTGCCCCTTCCTTTTCTGGGTTCCTGGTTTATTTGCCTGGTTCTTGCACAGAATCTCTCTTGCCCGCTGGGACCAAGCACTCCTTTGGCCAGCCACCCAGTCTGTGTCATTTGGCTTCTCCTTACTCAGCACTCCAGAATATCTTGGGTATCCTACTGGATCGGTGGATGGAAGGGAAAAGATAAGACTCTTGACTCTCAAAAGGAATCACAGTCTCAGAAAGGCTCTACTGGGTGCGCTATGAGTCAGAACTGACCCCACGGCCGAGGGCCTGGGTTAATTAACACTGACGTTGACAGTCCCCTTCCCCCTCCACCACCAAGACCAAGTGAGAAGGTCACACCTGGTTCTTTGAGGCCAAGATGGCTGGACAGCCAGGTGTCCTGCTGCCAGAGAACAGGATGTGAGTAAAATGTTCTCCATGGCATAGCTCCTGGGATCTGTCATTCAACCCTGGATCAGGGACGATGGCAAACTAAAGGCTTTGTTCTGCTCTCAACTTTCTGACTCAGGGCACCATCCTCTTCCCCTGCTGAAATAGATACTTCTGCATGTAATGCCTGTCCTAGGCTCCATAAATGGTCTCACCTCCACAAACACTGCTATGTTAGTCTGGGTAGACTAGAGAAACAAATTCATGGAAACACTCATGTATATAAGAAAACATTCCAACCCAGTTCAGTCCAAGCCCACAAGTCTGATATTGGTCCATATGTCCGGTACCAGTCTATAAAGTCTTTTTCAGAATACACGCAATGAACTGAATACAAAATGATCACAAGCCAGGTGGGTCGAATGCCTCTGGATCCAGTGGCATTTTCAACACCTCGGTTATGGCAGGGGCCTCCAAGTGACTCCTCCGGCTTCAGAGGTCAGGTTGCATGTATGTGGCTTGTCTGGCTCAGAGCACTGGGGTAGCTCCATGTGGCTTCTCCTCAGGGAGGTCTTGCAGGAAGTAAACCCTGTCAGCAGAAAGTCTCCAGGGAAGTGAGTGAGATAGTGTCTCCCCCATCCAAGAAGAAAGTACCAGACTTTCCAGAATTCTCAGAGGAGAAGGCCATGCCGACACAGAGATCTCATTGGCTAGCTTCGGGCTGACAGGCTAGTCTCCACCCCTACACTCGTAATCCTCAAACTGACTCCAGATGAGTCGACTGCCACAATTGCCAATTGTGAGATCCAGAAACATGAGTCCTTCATGAAAAGAGACCGGAGAAAGAGATTTTCTAGTCCCATAAAAAGTTACAGTGTTGGAAACCCAAGGGGGCAGTTTGACCCTTTCTTACAGGGCTGCTGGGAGTAGGAGTTGACTCGTGGCAGTGGGGGAGACATTATTGATGATGATGATGATGATGATAAAGAAGGAGGAAGAGAAGGAAAAGACAGCAGGGGGATAAAGAAGTCTTGGCACCAAGCCTTCTGCGGAAAGGCACTGTCGGAAACACACAGTTCTGCCATAGCACCCCTGGTTACTCCCTCCCCTAGGTTCATAAGCACCTGGTTCCTCTCAGAAATGCACTTTTGTGCTTTGCATCACTTTTGATCAATAGCATTTATTCTCAACTTTCACTGGCCAAGCTTATCAACCTTCAGTACAAAGTTGTTACTGGGCTGTCAGCATCTCTAACTCAAAAGGGTTTGCAGCAAATTCATCCTCCCTTTATGACAAACAGGGCCACTATTCTATTATAGTTAGAGAAAATGGATTCGTCCATCACCTTTGATTCATTTCTGTCCTCCATACTCAACCAGTCCAGATCCCTCAAAGCCCTTCTCCTGGTAATCAAACTCCATTGAGTCCCACTCCCAGATTTCAGTTGATTAATCACCCCTTGGGTTCCCTGGGTCATCAATCACTTCTTCTCTGCTAGGTCCACTCCTTTAGCTCAGGCTCGCATGACATCCCTCTCAAGCTCTCCTTGGACCCTTCCCCCTCCCCACCACATGCAGGAACTGCGTCCTCTGTTTCCACAGCGCTGCATCACCGTGCTGTCAGGCTCATCCTATGACCACGATGTACACGGTTGCTCACTACGGGGGCTCCTGGAGACAGATAGCCTCGACCTCCAAACAATAATGCAATTGAATACACATTTGTATGTCTCTACTGTTCAAACAGAACAAGAGAATATTGCAAGGCATAAAATCAAGACTGGCTTAAAATCACAGACTGCCAAAAGAAAAAACAGCGGGCACAAGGGGTGTATACTCTCCTCATACTTATTCAATCTGCAAGTTGAGCAAAAAACCAGAGAGGCTGGCATCAGGATTGGGAGGAGGCTTGACAAGCCTTGATATGCAGATGACCAACCTGGGTTGGTGAAGGGGAGGAAGACCTGAAGTCTCCATGCTGAGAAAGACCAAGCACTACAGCCTTCGGTACGGATGAACTGAGGGGCAAAGGTAAAGAGGATCGAAATCCTCACAACTGGTCCTATAGATAATAATAGCATAATACATGGAGAAAAGATTGATGTTCTCGTGGATTCTGTTCTGTTTGGATCCGTAATCAACGGCCATGGACGCAGCAGTCAGGAGGCCCAAGGCCACGTGGCATTGGATCAGTCTGCAGTAGGAGACCTCTTTTAAATGGACTGAAGATCAAGGAGGTCTCTTTGAGAACTCAGGGGCAACTGGCCCAAGCCATGGTATTTTCAGTCACCTCATGTGCATGTCAAAGTTGCTCTTTGAATAAGGAAGACCACAGAAGAAGCCATACATGTGAATTATGGGGCTGGCGAAGACTATCAAGGGCACCCCAGATGGCGAGCAAAAAGAACAAACAGATACTTCTTGGAAGAAGTACTGTCAGAGTGAGGAAGGAAGGTCTGGCAAGACTTCACTGCATGGCCGTTGGACATGGTGTCAGGGGTGAAGGGCAGCCCCTGGAGAAGAACATCCTGCTTGGTAAAGAAGAAAAGCAGGGAGACAGAGGAAGACCCAGCAGATTGACCACCAAGTGGTCACCACAGGGGGCTTGACCAAGAGGGTCCCTTGGGCATCTCCAGGGCAGCTAACAACAGCAATAATGTTTTGACTACTTTCCCCCCTTTAAGATCCCTCTAATATCTAATCCCTTTCTTTCTGCTCTCACTGGTCTTATGCTGTCTGCTCTTCATCTCACCCTAAACTCTCAAAACTGTTTTTGAAATTTACCTTGGGTCTTTTCCCAGCTAATGCATGATGGAAATGATTTTCAGCGCCTCTTTTCTGAAATGACTGAAAACCACAATTTCTTGAAAGTTCAGCTTTAAAATAAAAATAATAAAACAAACACAAAAATCAAGCCCACCGAAACCCACCAATGAGTCCTCTCATTACTTAGGGCAGACTTTGTCAGCTGGTCCATCGTCTGGTATCAGTAGATCTGAAAAGACCTGACGCCACATACTGTGGACATGTTGTCAAGAGAGACCCGTCCCCAGAGAAGGGCATTGTGCTTGGAAAAGCAGAGGGGCCGTGAAAGAGAGGGAGACCCTGGACAAGGATGGTTCGACGCAGCCCCTGCAACCAGGGGCTCAAACAGAAGAACAATTGAGTGGGTGGCGGAGGACCGGTTTGTGTTTCATTCTGCTGCGCTGGGTTGAAACCAACTTGATGGAGCCTAACACCACCCAGGTCTCGTAAGTCATGTAATCAGAAGTGCACTCCACACCTCTGCACGCCTATCAACAAGAGCAGAACTCAGCCAACTCAACTGTGTACCCCTGCGCACACGGCACAGGGACATCCATCCACGTGTGCACAGGCACACACACACACACACACACACACACACACACACACAAACACCACACCAAGGAGGACGATCTGAGTCAGAACTAGCCCCGCTGGATCATTCATAGGCCCTCTCCCTTAGGGGAAGACTAGAGGGTGAGAGAGAGTAATATCTTCCCAAGATAATGTTGGAAACACTTGCTTGATAAAATGTAAAATCCTTAGCTGGGCTTTCCAAGCCCGCCCTGACCCATGCCAACTGACTTAGTCAGGACTTTCTTTCAAACATCCATAGGAGTGGTTCTCAACCCATGGGTCATGACCCCAATAGAGGGTTTAAAGGACCCTTTCACAGGATTACCCATTTCATAACAGTCGCAAAATGATAGCTATGAAGTAGCAATGAAAATAATTTTATGGTTGGGAGGTCATCACAACATGAGGCTCTGTATTAAAGGGTCACAGCCTTAGGAAGGTTGAGAATCACTCACTGCTCTACAGAGATGCTGTGCTCTATTCCAATGAATAGAGCTGTGCTCTATTCCAATGCTCTATTCCACCCGCCCCCACCTCCAACACACTCCTTGTGCTTTCTCACCTCGGTTTTTCTGGAATTGCTTCTCCTGATCTTACTCTCTTATGCATCGTTTGAAGCCTTTCCAAGAACTCAAGTGATCTCTCCTTCTTGCGCCTCTGGTATTTACAGGCCATATCATGTGTTTGGCATTTACCACCGGCTGCTGAAGTTACCACTTTGGAAATGAAAGATTTCAACCGAGAGCTCCCAGGAGTACTAAAACTCCACCAGTGACATCATGAACACAGATGATCAAATGTAGCATCAAAGCTCACTTTCGAGCTGAGAGGGCTTGACAGGAAGAGGGAACTGAGTGAGCAGGCAGAGGGTGGAGATCAAGGTGGGAAAGACAGCAACATGGGTGCTCTCACCCCAGAAGGGGATGGATTCCTTCTAGCACTTTCTTCCCTGCCCCGGAACAATCAGCCTCCGTGAAAACAGGAAGAGGAGATGAGCGTGTCCTCCCCATTCTCATGAAGGATGATCCTTTTGGGAGGAGTTTTTCCCAGTTGTGGATAGGAACCTGTGACCGGCCGTGGGGTGGGAGCGGTGGAAGTAGTGTGGGGCCGGAGGGGAGGGGAGGACGCTGCAGACGCCATCGACCTGTGGGTTTGATCTGAAAGGGACACATTCCATGAAAAGAACATAATCACGAGGCAGGAACTCTCGGAAAGCAATGTGCTAAACCTGAGAGGGGCCTGAGCTGGGTGACAGGAAATGTGCCCACTGAGACATGGGCCCCCTGACTGCTTTCCGGCTTGGTATTAGTCCCCAAGCAATCAATCATGTAAGTTGGAGCTGGGGGAGGGGGAAAGATAAATGGCCTGGGGAGGGTTGGCTGGGCTCAGACACTGATATCCATCTCCATTGTCTTCGCTGTCTTTGAGCTCCAGACTTTAGGTCTCTTAATAATTCCTGCCTCTTTCAGGAGTGCCAGACTGGCCCTGGGTTCTGGGTCTTTACGGGGTGGCTTTGTGTGATCTCCATGGTGAGGCTCCTGCATGCACCATGCATGCACACATGCGTGTGTAGGCTGTGGTTCATTGATAATAAGAGACGCGCTGTGTCAATTTATCATTTCTAGAATGGGGTGGTGGTGGCGGTGGTGGTTTACACATGACGATGGCGTGGGTCACTGCACCACGTCGATTCTGACTCATCGAGGAGAACCCCTTCTGGACAAAAGAACAAAATGCTGCCCGGTCCTGTGATGTCCTCCTGAGGACGAGGTCGGACAAGGCTCTGTGGGGCTCCATTGATGCTTTTTGAAAGCAGACCTCCAGGCCTGATTTGTCTGGAATCAGCATAGAAACATACGTGTTCACCACAGGTGACCCTGTTGGCATTTGAAACAGCAGTGTCATTTCTTCCCGCATCCTGACAATCCGCAAGTAGGACAGAGAGCCAGACAGAGGGTGGGATAATGTTCTAGACCTACTAAAATGTAGTGTTTTCTCCAAAGTTTGACCGAAAGGCCTTCACACCAAAGGTCATAGTAAGAATTAACACACTGACCCATCAAGAATCGCTGTTTCTACAGCCTTTCTTACCATGGTCTTGTGACTCCTTGCACTTTACAGGGTGGGCTCTATGGAGGAGGTGCTGGTCACCCACCAGGAGGACTGGAGCACTAGAAACAATACAAGCCATCAAGACAGACACTTTGGGGAGTGGGATCATGTCAATAAAGTACCTGGAATCCTAATGAGGGAATTGGCCAGTCTGCCCATCCCATGGGGTTTCAAAGGAGCCTCCCGGGCATTTGCTGGCAAAGTGGAAAGGCTTTATAACATGGATTCATGCAGGGTCGAGTCTGGATTGAGGGGCCAAGTGGACTGGGGGTTAGAAGACTGAGGGACAAAAGTCGAGGGCCAAGCCTACCTCTACCCAGAAGACACTTTGCCTACTGAAGAACTACACGTCCTTTTGTCATTCTTGATGCTGAAGGGCGACTTCCTGCTTCCTTAATAAGCCCCCAATTGTGAGCACTGTCTCTGAGTTCTATGTGGCCATGACGACAAATTCATGAACTTGGCACAGAGCTAGGAGTGCCCGGGAAGGTGGCTGGCTGGGGTAGGAACGGGGAAGATGCTGAAGAGTGGAGGCATGTTTGGGGGACCTCTGCCTCCTAGGACTCAGTCTTTGATCTTGATCTTGATCTTGATTGTGCACAAGCACACACACACACACATACACACACACCCCTCCAAGGACTCAGTCTTTGATCTTGATTCCCCTCTCCCCATAACAGACACACACACAAAGTCAGACCCAAATCTCCTGATTTCCAGTCACGACTCTTAACTTTTGCAAATGCCTCAGCAAAACTACAAGCTAAATGACTCAGGGTCACCTGTCAACAACAGGCAACCACAGGCGTGTCTCAGAGAGGAAACCAGGAAATAAACAAGTCAATAAGCAGCAGAGCTGGGAACCCATTAGAAGCTTGTGAGGCAGGAGCTTTGCAGAAGCAGAAAATGCCAATCTTTTCCCTGAAACGAGCAATTAAAAAAAAAAAGTTAAGGAGGAACAGCATCCTGTCAAGACAGACATTTCTGGAGAGCAGGAGAATCTCGAAGCCTCTTGACCAAGTGCTGGCTCTCACAGGTCTCCCCCACACCCCAGCCCCACCCCGCTGAAAACATCTTAGTGGGTTTAGACAAAGGTGGGTGGCACCAAACCCAGGGAGGAGGAGGAGAGCACCTCCTCCAAGCCTCCCAGAAGGCTCAAGGGTGAAGAGAGGTAGGCCAACTGAATTCAGATTCCTGGGACTGCGACCCAGCAATGGATCTGTGGTCTTCAGCAAACATCCCAGGCGATCCCTACGACCTTGAGGGCCTGCACTGCAGGCGTCTGGGAAAGGCCGACTCAGAGCTCCAGCACATGGGGGCCAAGCCTGGATGAGGGGCACAAGGTGGGGAAGTTGGTGATGCACTGATGTAAGCACCATTTAAGTACAAATGTGCACGCGCTCGGAGGAGCAAACTTGGCAGAGGATTAATTCCATCGCTGTGCACGGGGCCAGGAGAGCCGTATGAGACGTCATTAGGATAATTAAATAATTAACACACACAGGATTACCATCCCTCTTGGGGAAAATGATAATGAACACCAGATACCAAATGCCGTCCCACAAATGATTCTTCAAATACCTACAGACAAAGGCAGGTTCCGACAGAAGGCGGAGACGAGCGAGGCGTGCCCCGTCGCAGTCAGCTCCGACTTTGGGAAAGACGTCCCAGGTAGCAGACAGATTCGTGCTCCTCAAAATCAGTCAGACATCAAAGGGCCGGGGCGGGGGTAGGATGGGGGAGCGCAGATGAGGGAAAGGGGAGTGCAGCTAAAAATGTAATGGGGTGTGGAATTAATGAAGGCTCACACCACCTCAGAAAGTGAACTAATTCTTTTTCATTTATCTCTGACAAGAAAAATGAAGGTGGCATATTTGCATGATTAGAGAGAAATGAAGACTTTGCAGAAATAGCAGTTGGCACAAAGCCACAGGGGGACACTTGGCAGATTGACTTCACACAAGCCCCCAGCCCCCTAGCCCTGCCGGGAAGAAGAGGCTGGGGGCATGGGGACACTCTTCATTGCTGGACCAGTCACGGCCACCTGTGAGGGCCTCAGGCAGCTGAGGAAATGGGAGGAAGCAACTCGAGCAGCGGTTCTCAACCGGTGGGTCTCGACCCCTTTGGGGAGCAAACAACCCTTTCACAGGGGTCATTCAATTCATCACAGTAGCAAAATGGCGGTGAGGAAGTAGCAACAAAAGTAGTTTTATGGTTGGGGGTCACCACCACATGAGGATCTGTGTTAAAGGGCCAGGTCATGAGGAAGGTGAGCATCACTGCACTAGACAGAGTGAGAGCCCGCCAGTCTCAACTTGGCGACCAAGACCAAGGCCAGAAGGTGCCCATGGCGAAACCCGTGATGTGGTCTCCTCACAGAAGGGGAGCTCCCTGAGAGCAGGGGCATGGCCTTCACTATGAGCACCTGGTTCAGGGCAAGGCCAAAGGGAACACAAAGCACCGACGCACACGTGGAAATGAGGGCGGCTGTCGTCAGCGAAGGCTGCCCCGCTTCCTTCTCTCCACAGCAAACTCTACCACAGAGGGGGTAACCTTTCTCGCCCGCCCGCCTGCCTGCTCGCTCGCTCACTGGGTCTCACTCTGGCTCTCTCCCTTCCTCTCACTCCCTCTCACGCGCCCCCTTCTCTTCAACATGAAATAGTGTAATAGCAAAAAGCAAAGGACTTGAACATCTGGTGGGCAATTAAATCATAAACCATCATCAGACAGCACACCTACAAACTCCTAACACAAATACGGAAGAATCTGAGAACAAGGGGAGAGAAGGGTATGAACACAGTGTCTGCTACGAATGTGGGCAGGTATTCTCAGTCCATGCTAACACACTAACACACACACACACACACACACACACACACACACACACACACACCCCTCTTGTGCCCAGGAAATGATGAAACTGCAATGTTATTAAACACAATGATGTTCGTTCATCTTCAGCTGGCAAACAGGGCAAGCAGGCACATGTATGTAGAAGCCCAGGCTTCCAGGGATTGACACTCAGTCAACGGACGTGACTTGAAGCCAGTGGTTCTCAACCTTCCTCATGCCGCGACCCTCTAAGACAGCCCCTCCTCATGCTGGGGTGACTCCCAACCATAAAATTATTTCCGTTGCTACTGTAATTTTGCAATTGTTGTGAATTGAGCAACGCCTGTGAAAAGGTCATTTGACCCCCCAAAGGGGTCGCGACCCACAAGTTGAGAACCACTGCTCTAAGCAGACCTCCAAATAATAAAATAAGCAAAGATGGCAAAAGTCTGCATTTCCTCCAAGCTAAATGAAAAAGGAGGTGGGGACAAGGAAGCCTTAACTGACATCACACCAATCCATCTCCTCAAGGGGCATCCTCTTTCTCACTGACCTTCCAGTACAGCAAGTGTCGTGGTGTTTCTGCAGGGACTGGTCTCTGCCGACCACCTGTCCCAAGTACATGAAACAAGTCTCCACGGGCTCACTCCTAAGGAGCCTTCTGGCAGTATTCCCTCTGAGACGGATTTGTCCAATCTCCTGACAGTCCCTGGGATGTTCCATAGGCTTCACCGACATCACAATTCCAAGGCGCCAGTTCTTCTCCCGCCATCTTCCGTATGCGCTGTCACGTACTTAGGAGGCGAGTGAAAAACACCCTGGTTGGGGCCGGCTGGATCTTAGAACACGTGCATACTGATTGCAGCAGTGCAAAGCCACTGCACTCTCCTACACAAAGGGGCGCGACCTGGTGGGGGGTGCTCATTGCGTGGGCCTGTGCTATTTTCTTGATCATCAGCTCCTCAAAGCTGGATCCCATGGCTTTAGCAAAGCAAGATGATTCCAGTAGGCCAACCCAGAAGACATGCTGCCAGGCCTTTTCGCAGGTAGCCGATGAGGCTATGTTGGTCATGATTACTGGGAAGGTGAGTTCCTCATATGTAAAGGTTGACATAAAATGAAGAGGAGGGGCGAAAGGTCATCACATCACTTGTGGGTGTGACAACAGCTCTGGCCTGTATGGCACAACAACCACCATATCCAAGGGTGTTTCCATTCAGGAGGGTAGATGAGCAGGTGGGGCCATACTCAGCTGAGAAAGTAGAAGGAACACAAAGGAAGAGCTGAATCCTGGGTTTGCCTAACTCATCTTCTGCACGCAAAGGTCAAACACAGTCAAGATGATACAAGAAATGTTATGAACCACTCTTGAACCAACTGGCAGGACTAAATTCTACCTCCTTTTACTCCCACATTGCATAAAAGAATTGGGATCATGAAATTTGGGGGGAGGAAGCATTCAAAAACTAGAGGAAAGTTGTATGTTTCTTCATTGCTACACTGCACACAGACTGGCTCATCTCCTCCCACAACCCTTCTGTTAAGGGGATGTCCAATAATCTACAGATGGGGTTTGGATCCCCACTCCACATTCCCCACATTCACAATGGCATGTTTTGTTTTGTTTTGTTTTGATCTTGATGCCTGATACCTGATCCATTCAATGCCTGGTGATCACACGGGCTGGTGAGCTTCTTCCACGTGGGCTTTGTTGCATTGTGGCTTCTCATCTAGATGCCCAATTGTTTATTTTCAAGCCTTTAAGACCCAAGACACTATATCTTTTGATAGCCAGGCACCATCAGCTTTCTTCACCATATTTGCTTATGTACCTGGTTTGTCTTCAGCGATCATGTTGGGAAGGTGAGCATCATGAAATGGCAGTTTAATAAAACAAAGTGTTCTTGATTGAGGGAGTACTTGAGTGGAGGCCCAATGTGCCCACAGTTCTATCTTAAATATCTGGCTAGACCAGAGCATGTACAGATAAGAGCTCTCAACACATGGAATTCTGGACAGATAAACCCCACCATGGGAACAATAATGGGAGCAGCGATACCATGAGCATCAGGGGAAGGTAGAATGAGAAAAGGGAAACTCCTATCTTCTTAATACCAAGGGCTCAAGTAGAAAGTAGATATTCTGAAAAGAATGATGTACAAATGTGCTTGACACAGTGGATGCAGGGATCGTGATAAGAGCTGTAAGAGTCCCCAATAAAATGGTTAAAGCATAAGAGAAAATAAATGACCATGCAACATCTAAAAGTCAGGGGCCATAAACCCAGGAGGGCAAGGAAGAGACTCCTATATTTTAGGAGACATAGGGAGACATAGTTAACCAGAAGTTCAGCAGTTTGAAACCACCAGCACATCCACAGTGGAAAGATAAGGCTTTCTACTCCCTTGAAGAATACAGGGGCAGGTCTACCCTCCTACAGGGTTCCTCTGAGTCGGCATCCACTTGATGGCAGTGAGTCTGGCTCTGGGGGGGTGCCACTTAAGGAGTCTGGTGGCTCAGTGGGCTAAAGGTTGGGCAGGTGGGTGATGCACTCATTAGGTCTCTGCAGCATGAAGATGGGACAGTCTGTCTTTGTGAAGACTCACAGCCCTAGAAAGCCAACAGAGCAGTTCCACTCTGTGCCATCTGGTTGGCACTGCCAGCACAATAAGCCCTAACTTCCTCCCAGCTTCCCCTGCTGAGAGGTCTAGGGCTTAAGGAACAGAGAAGGGAAAGGGAAGGAAGGCCCTTCAAAGCCAAGGGCTGTGTATGTTACAAAAGTCGTCACTAAAACAGGGAGCGCTTCATGCCGTGAGCTGTTTCTCTGGTGACCCATTCTATACAGAATTCGAACCACGGTGGGGCCACGCCACAGTGGAGAGCAACTCTGAAGGCAAACAGGGCCTGTCTGAGCCTGATCCCATCAAGGGCTAGATGTGACACTGCAGCCAGACAGCCCGGAAAAGCAGAGCGCAGATGACAGGAAAAGCAGGCACGTGAGAGAGAAGGAAGGGCACACGTGGGGCGGGCTCAGGGTGAGAGGGTGGCACTACCCCCTCAGTGATACTCGGCCAGAGTGTCCTCAACAGAGGGAGGGACTCAAGAGCCCACACTCGCTGCCGTGGAGACAATGATGGCTCACCGAGGCCCGCTGTGGGATTCTGAGGTTGTCACTGTTTATGGGAGCAGAGGGCCCAGTTTTCCTTGCTTGGAGCAGCTGCTGGTTTCCAACTGCTCACCCCCGCCCACGGTGGGACCACTACACTACCAAGAGCCCTTCAACAGGCCCTGCGTTTAGCCCCGTCCTGAAGAGTGGCCCTTCTTCTGTCACCAGGAGACATTCTGAAGGTGACAGAAGGGCCAGGCATCGGCCAAGGATCTTGGAACGATGCCCATCAACAGTGTGCTGGTGCAGTCTTTGGTGCTGAAAGGAGTGCTTTTGGTCTTCTGGAAAATTACGCTATGGTGTAAACCAGATTCCTATGTTATGCTGACTATGCTGTTGTTGTTGTTATTTCCACATGATGCAGTAGTTAGGAGTGTATTTACAATGCAGCCCTCACTCTCCATCTGAAGACAGACAGCCATCTAACACCAAAAACAGCACGAAGAAAGCATCCGTGGCTTTCTCTGTCATGACAGCGCTACCTCGAGGTCAGAGAGAGACAACTCACTCCAGACCTGCTCGCAAGCTTCATAAAATTAGTTAAACAAGCTTCAAGTGTCTTTGAAGCAGCATCACTGGTCATTGGCTTTTACAATCTCCCTGCACGGAATTAAAAGTTAATGAATGCTGGGAGCCGTCTGTCTGCATTATTCCAACCCACCATCACCACCGGCTCAGGCAAACGAGAGCAGCCGCCGCCGTCAACGCCTGACAGTCCAAAGTCCCCAAGATGACATGGGAGGGGAGCGTTGAGGTTTGCAATATTGGAGAGGAAATATACCCTGAATGCCAGAGGGGGGAGCTCAGAGCAAAGGGAAAGATCACGTTTATAAATGAACAACAACAACAAAAGGAATCTGAACATCTTCAGAGCTGTTCACAAAACCTTCTGCGCACGCCGCCCCCCCCCCCCCCCCCGCCTATTTTTTCTAGTGTTCTCTTTTGAAGGATGGGTTGCTAAACCCCTTTGAAATAAACAATCTTTTTTGGCCCACGCCTTTTTTCTTCTTCTTCTTTTTATCTCGGTGATGGGCAAAGAAATAAAAGCCCTCCTGAGGGTCCCCAGCATCAACTCTGGGCAGGAGCCTGATGCCCCCACTGGAGGGAATTCTCCCACAGGCCAGCTCCCCACTCTCATCAGTTCTATTTGTAAATGAACCGACACCGGAGGATGGGATCTAATGTTGCTAGAAGCACCGCAGAGGGATTAGCCCCAGACAATCGTTATTTTACAGAGGTGTCTGGCCTCCTCCAGATTCCTCTGTATGTTTACGTCCAAAGACAAAATGGAATTTTTAATAGGTTCTTTCCGTAATTGGGGAGAGCATCTTTTCTATAGTCACTGCCCTTTTCATTACCGAGGACACATGACTCCCCTGCTCAACAAGGGAGGGGGCCTGGCGGTGCAGAGGTTCAGAGCTTGGCCACTGACCAAAAAGTCTGTGGTTCAAACCCACAAGCCTCAGGAAGAGCCCTGTTCTGCCCAATCGGATCACACTGACTTGAGATTGATTCAATGGTGTTATAGGTAGGCTTGTGGTGCCAACATGGCCAAAGACGATAGGCAGGTCTGTGGGGACGACATGGCCAGTGAACACACGCGATCAACTGAAGGGTGGAAATAGAAAAGGCTGGGCAAGCTCTGCCCTTGGTCTCTTACTTCCGGATCTTCGGACCAGACAGCTGCCTTGTTGGTCCTGTGCCTCGACCTCCAAGCAACACTACCCGTGGGACACCTATTCGTGGACTGTGTTGCTGTGTGTTGAGGTTCCTTCAAGCCCTGCTTCACCATGCTCCTGCAATTTACAGCTCTTGAGCTGGAGACTGTTGGACTCTGTCACCTGGCTGGCTGTGAACTGCTTTGCTGTTTGCTGCTGATGGATGGAGAGCCTGAATTGCTCTACTGAGGACGACTCGACGGCCCTCAAGACTCCAAGGACTGCCAGTCTACTAGCTGCCTCATGCAAGTGAGTTGCACCAAGCCATTGTACTGCTTCATAGATAAGTTAACTCTTTATTTCTTAACTTATATATATATATATATATGTGTGTTCTACCTATATAAACATATAAAGAGAATTACTAGTGTCCTAGTTTTATTTCTTTAAGAGAGCCCTGCCTAACACAAATGGCAACAGGTTTCATCCAGCGAGAGAGAAGCCACTGGTCATTTTCTTTGAGAAACAACTTCCCCCTATAGACAAACTTGCGGAGCTAGCTGGGTCAATTTGCCTCCCTCTCCACACCACCTTCCAAATGTGAAGGGTCCCCCCACTTTCTCAAAGTGAGCTTTCAATCTTCAAGAGCACTGCCAGTGGCGAGAAATCGAGAATGGACATTAAAACAGCTGCCATCAAACTGTCATGTTCTCGGTTCTATTTGAGGCGCTACAGCTCCAGAAGCAGTGCCCAAAGAAAATCTCCAATAGGAGCCAGCGCCGTCCCTTCTACTTGCTGACTCATGCGACAGTCTTCGTGAGTCACAGACTGGTCCAACTCGGGAATACACACAGCAGTAGGTTTGAGATACAGAATAAAATGTTGAGTTCAGCTGGCCTTGGCACCAAATAGCAGACAGGATCTCGTACCAGGGAGAGGATGTGGTTTTCTTCCTCCTTGCACCAACAGCTACTAGAAGCTTGTTCTCGTGGCAAAAGATGGGAGGGCAAGAGTCCCAGTTCAACGAGTTACTTATCTGCTAAGTCTACGGCCACAGAAAATGCACACGCCCCAGTCCCAGCATCAGAAAGAGCCAAGGGGAGGATGCTAAGAAATGAGTACTGGCTGAGGAAAAATATGACCGACCACATTCTAAGACGCAAGACGTAGTGGGGTCTAGCTACTAATGGAATACTAAAGTCTCTCCACCACTTCATCTAGGTTAAAAAAAAAAAAGACCTGGTTAAATAAGCCTGACATTTATTGGGCCATTAAAAAATAAGTAAGACTTAAAGGGGTGTGGAGTGTTGGAGAGCTATTTCTGAGTATAAATGAAGAGTATTAGAATCTCAGTTAGTTCTTCAGTAATCTCCAGGTTAACACCAGTAATAAATCACAACTCTGAGTGCTGCTTGGTACTCCAGTGCTCTGACTCTGTGAAGTTCTGACCTCAAGGACCTTACAGCAGCATCAACAATCTTGGATAGAGTTCTGGCTTGTCATAGAAACAGCTTCCCCTTGCATCCAATTAACGGAGAGACGAGAAGGTACAAGCGATCAGGTCAGGTGTCCCATTTGGTAATGTGCACAGTCTACACACAGAAAGTGGTACAGAGTAGGAAGCACTTGGCAAATAGATCTCTCTAGAAACCATCAGCAAAGTCACACTTTTGGATAATTTTTAAAGGCTGACTAATTACAGACATTTAAGGGTTACTAGTCAACCTCGTAGTCAGTTAGATTCTCCAGGAAACAAGAGGCGATGGAGACGGAGGTCATGACACACACTCAGAACAAAACCTTATTCTTTATTAAAGGTGCTGAGTGAACACCAAGAAGCCCTGGTGGAACAGTGGGTGAAGTGCTGGGCTACTGATCTGAAGGTCAGTGGTCCACACTCATCCATGAGCATGGGGAAGGTAAAACCCGGCCTCGGCTCTCCTCTGTCCTGCTGGGTCCACTAGAGAGCTGTGCGGTTGGTTTGGTTTCATGAATACCAAAGTCCACTACAATGCATTGCCTCTATGTGCCCCATAGGAAATCTTTTGGCTGTTGCTGTTAGAAGCTACCAGTTAGTCCCAACTCATAGTGACGAGAGTATCAAACGCTGTCCAGTCCTGTTACACCCTGTTGTTTGTATGTATTCCTGTTACACAGCCCCTCTGCCAGGCACCTTGACGAACGTCAGCTTCTTTTACCCTAACCTTTGAGTTTACCAAGCTGGAGGTCCTTCTTTTGGAACTGGTCCCTCTTGAAAACATGAGACAAAGTCTTGCCCTCATTCCTTCTAGGAAGCTTCTGAGTCTATTTCTTTCACCAGAAATTTATTCGTTCTTCTCGAAGGGCAGGCATGGTATGTTTCATATTCTTCACCAACCCTCATAATTCAAAACACCAATGTAAAAACATCTCTATTAGCTGACAGTTTTTCAAATGCATATAAGGTGAGTGGAAAAAAATATATAAATACATACCATGGGTTTGGTCAGGCACACACTGACCAAAATATCAAAAAATATCTTTGATTTTTATCACTTTAAACAGGTTTTGTGCAACAATCTAATACATAGTTTGGATTTGCTAATAATTTGATTCCTTGACTTCTGCTTCCATGGGTGTTGTCTATGGACGCAGGTAAGATGAAATCCTTGACACCTTTAATCTGGTCTCCATTTTTCATGATGTTATTTATTGGTCCTGTTGTGAGGAGCTTGCTTTTCTTTATATTGAGGTGTAAATCCATACGAAAGGCGAAAGGCGGTATGTAGCCCTTGATCATCAGGAAGTAGTCCAAAAGTCCTATTCACTCGCACCAGGTAAGGCATATCACAGATGGTTAATGAGTCTTCCACAAAGCATGACTGCACATACAATCTTGTATTATTTACTCAGATTATTCAATCATACAAATTGAATAAATATGGTGAAAAGATACAGCCCTGGCATACACCTTTCAGATTTTAAACTATAAAGTATCCTCTTGTTTTGCTTGATGGATTGTCTTGTGGTCTATGTACAGGTACTACATGAGCACAAGTATTGTGGAATTCCCATTGTTCATGTGACCCATAATCTGCACCATTAAATGCCTTTGTAAACATCTCTCTGATTTTCTCTTTCGGCCAAGACCCATCTGACACCATCAATAATATCCCTTGTTGCATGCACCCTTTCTGAATCCACCTTGAATTTCTGGTAGTCTCTTGTTGATATATTACTGCAACTGCTTTTACACTACTTTCAGCAAGATTTAACTTGCTGTGATATTCATATGACTCAATAATTGGCACATTCTACTGGATCGTTTTTCTTTTCACGGGCACAAATCTGCATCTTTTCAGTCAGAGGGTTGAGTAGCTCTCTTCCAAATTCCTTGGCATAAGCAAGTGAGCTTTGCATCTCTTTGCTGAAACATCTAAAGTATTTTTTAACCAAATATGAAAGCTTTATTGTTAGGTAGGAACTATTACTATCTATATTTTACAAATGAGTAAGGGCGTGATAGTGAGATTGCATCATTTCCACATTGCTAGGTAGTAACAGAGGCATAATCTGATTGGGAACTCTCTCAATCGAAGGTTGCATCTCCTACTACCCCGTAAGGATTCTCTAAACGTGCCTCAATCTCAACTGCCAGTGTTAGAGGGATAGTGTGGACCAGAAAAAACAAGGATACTTTTAGTTTAGTCTCAAGGTCTCCCTAGGACATATACCCCATAGACTGATACAAGCACGATCATCATTTAGGAATCTGAGTTGTGAAAAACAAGTCATCGTACCAACCTATTGCTTTAAATATCAGGTATCAATCAATTACGGTAGTCAAAGGTCAGGAGAAGGGTGTGTGTGTCACAATTCTTTCTTCCAGCAATGCCTTCAGAATCTGCTTCCTAGAATGAGTTTAACTAAAGCAAATGAACCCACTGTCTGCCACGAAGCCACACGGAAATAAAGGCTCTGTCAAAAAGAAGTGAAATAGATGCTCTCTGCATTTGAAGGCTCTAGAAGTCTGCCTCTAGTCTATCCCTTTGGCACCAGTGAGTCTCAACTTCATTACAGGTCCAGTCTATAAACCTATCCTTCATGGCACACAACTCCACTTAACATGCAAATGTGACTTCAAGAACAGTGTCTCCGAAGGGAGGTAATCTATGCTTACTTAGGTTATGCTACATTTAATTTATACATATATTACTTGGGAAGAGCAAAGTAGGGAGGACAGACTGATAAAACAGAGGCCTCCACCCATAGGGGTGATTAGGAAGAAAGAGGATACTCACAGATAACAAACCTGCATTAACCAGGCTCACTTTTAGATAATTAGTTGTGAATTTTTTAAGGCAAGTGACTCACCAGGGAGGGGGCAAATTTATTGTCTTCTGCAATCTAATAATCTTGGCAGCTATGAAAGTTATCTATGTATTGATGGGCAACTGTGATTTATCTTGCTGAGGTAAAACACAGTTATTTAAATGTGTCCCTCCTTTTATGAATGCTGGCCTCAGCAGTAACATGTAAATGATCCACAAGAAGAAAAACACTCATTAAATGTCAATAAACTCCCAAATCATGGCTATAAAGCCGTCAGGCAATCCTGGACCAAGGCGGCTGTGGAACTCCAGGCCGAGAGGAGTGAGGCTGAGATGCTGGCGAGGAGAAGTGCTGGGAGTGAAGTCAGGACCTTGAAGGACTCCCTGCTGGGCTTGAAGTGTGGCTGTCAACTCACTCCTCTGAACACCAGTTATACAACACAGGGACTTGATGCTATTAAGTCAAATGAGCACCAACTGTATACAGGCCCAGTATGGGAGCCTTAAAAGCAGTAAACATAAGGGTCACAGGTGCCTCGCCTGGTGGAAGTTCCCTACTTCCCTGGTGGAAGTAGGGAGAGGGACCCATGACGAGCCCTCCCCAACATTCTATGGACAATTCAAAGCTTCAAGGGATCACTCATCCCAGAAAAGATTCGGTTAAATGAGATAAGAAATGAAGGGAATGCCTGGTTTTCAACAGTCTGGCAGTGATTTTCATACTAGCAAAAACATGGAAACAACCAAAAACTCCTATTACGGAAGAATGGATCAACAAACTCTGGTACATCCATACAATGGAATATTAGGCAACAACAACAAAAAAAAAAAACCCACCGACTCTGCTAAACACAGTGCAAGCCATGGAAAAACCAGAGAACATTATGCTTATCAAACGTAGTCCACCTTACAAAGATAAATATTTAGCGATGCCACTGTTGTAAGGAAACCCAAAGAAAAAGAAACGTGATTTATGCACCAAAAGGCAAGGCTGAAGATTACGAGGAGACCTGATGCTGGAGCAGGAGGAGGGAGGGAGGGAGTAGGGGCAAGCCACTGAGGAAGGAGGGAGGAAGGACAGGGAGGAGGGGTGGGTGGGGAAGGGGAAATGGCGTGCATGAAGGTTAAGCGGAGATGGTTATGGATTTCATTTCTTGAGAGAAACTGTGTACACATACACGGTGTAGTTCTTTAAGATAAAACCAAAAATCTCTCCAGATTCCCCATCCCTCAAGCCTACACAGTGGTCTGAGCGACTAAAAAGAAAAATTTTAATAGGGGGGAAAAAGAAGGAAACGTAGAACGGAAGTGGATTTGGATTCTTTAGTGACAAACAAGTTCATTTCAAACAAGAAACAAACCCAGGGTCTGTCAGTCACGTGTTTTATGCATACCCACTATGTTCGTGTCAGGTAACGTAAAAAAGCCACAGAGCCAATTGTTGATCTGAAAAAATTACAACGACCGCACGATTTCCATGGTCCTTCCCACTTTTGACACCGTGTATGATGACCTCTATCAACTAGACAGAGCTTTAACTGCCATTATTAAATTGGTTTGCCCGTAGATCACATATATTTCATTTTCAGGAGAAAAACTATGGACTGTCCCCTTCTACTGATTTCCAGTCTTCTGGTGAAAAAATACTTAGGGGGAGAGAATGCAGTAACAAGAGTTGTGGAAAATAGTAAGAAGTTGCTACTGGGAATGTCGCAGTGAATTTAAAAAAAAAACAGCGTGGCTATTCCTCAAAGATTAAGCATAACAGTTACCGAAAGAGGTCCCAATTCTACTCCTGGGCCGAATGAAGCTGTAAATACCGATTTACAGAAAAACTTGCATATAAATGTTCACAACGGCATTACTCGTAAAAGTGGTAAGAACACAAATGCCTACTAATAAATGAATAAATGGATAAATAAAATAGGATAAAAAAACGGGGGGTGGGGAGGGAGACTCTGCTTGGTGCAGCTTTCGTAGTACACATTTTTCCCCACTAAATGAGCACTGAGTAACTTTCTCTGAGCGCACCTAGTGGCTTCATCTGGAAAGGTACTCTCTGGTCACAGTGAATGTTTTCATAAAAGCAGTTTCGTTTAACCTCATTTTTTTGTGATGGGTGATGTAATAGAATAGCATGCAGCTGGAAAATTTTGTTTCTTGCTCAGGAAAAATGATGTGATGTTGAACACAGCTTACAAGGACAGAAGTATGTTAAACGTTCAAGTGTATACATGGTTATTCTCATTTCAAAAAAGGTGAAATATCAATTGATGACAAAACTGGGTCTGGACATCTGTCAACTTGCCAAAAGGATGAAATGTCAACACCATCTGTGCACTTGTGCTCGAAGACCAATGATGGACTGTTGTAGAGATGGGGAAGTTACCTGGGTTATCTGGACCTCAGTCCAGTGAATTTTACAGAAGATTTTAGAGTGAGAATGGTCGCTGCAAAATTTGTGCAGTTCTGACTGACCAGGAAAAAGAACACCAAGTGGGAGCATGCTGTGCTTTGAAAGAACAGCTCCAAAATGACGCAGACTTTTTTCCTCAGGTCATGACAGGTGATGAGACATGGTGCTATTCTGATAACCTTAAAAACAAATATCAGTCAGGTCAGTGGAAGAGGCCGTCATCACCTCACCTAAAACGGTTCATCGTGAAAGCAACGATCAAGAGGATGCGCAATTGCTTTTTTGAAGTTCATCCCACTAGGTTATACCGTTAATCAGTTTTCTATTGAGAAGTTCTGAATGGATTGCTTACCAGTGTGTGACGAAAAGGCCTGGTTTGTGGCACACAGGTGACTGGTTTTGCCACCACGATGATGCACCTGCTCACACAGCCATCACAGTGAGCCCGTTTTGGCAACAATCGGCATGCCTCTCTTGCCCCACATACCTGACTCACCTGACCTGGCTCCATGGGACTTCTTTTTGTTTCCACGAATGAAGAGGGACATGAAAGGACTGTGACTTGATGACGTAGAAGAGGTGAAGAAAAAAACACAAGGGAGGTGCTATCAGTCATCCAAACAGATGGGTGAAAACTCTTTCCAAGAATGGGAACGCAGAATTGACAAATGCATTTCGTATAATGGAGAGTGCTCTGAAGGGGATAAAGTGGTTCTATAAAAAAATTCAAATACACAGCTTTGAGAAAATGGGGGCGATCCACTCATATGTCTATACATCAGCCCTAAAAAAGAATAAAGTAGTATACGAATGCACCTAGAAAACACTATGTGAGCCACAGAAGTCAGCCCAATGGTATATTACTCCATGTCTACGAAGCATCCACCATCAACAAGGACACAGAGATGGACAGTAGATACACAGTTGTAAGGCACCATGGGCAGTGGGAATTGGCAATGACTGCTGGGGGGTGGGAGTGGGGGTACTGATGGCTAATGCCCAGGCTCCTTTCTGCGGTGATGAAAATGTTCTGGAGTAAAGTTAACGGGGATGGCTGGACACGCTTATAAATAACTAAACGCCACTGAATTACATCTTTTACAGCGATGAATTTTATACAGGTGAGTTACGTCTCCATCTCAACCTAAATTAAGAGTTATAAAAAGGTATTGGTTTAATATGCAGTGAATTACTGAATAGAGCAAGGCCCTGAAAATGGCAGGGTGAACGGGAAAACTGAGGCTCTTCCAGCAACACGGTGAAAAGACTGTTCAGATGATGATTTCAACGTCGTTGTTGTGCATGGCCCAGAGTTTCTGGTCGAAGGCAAACAGCATTCAAGTTGATTGAAAGAGAGTACGGAAAGGCCATTTTCCCCATCCATTCTTTCTGCGATAGTCGAAGGTTTCTTTGGTCTATTGCCCTTGTGTCTGGTAAATCAATATGCCTTGGCCTTTCCCTTCCATCATTTTTCTTCCAGGGTGCACTGCAACACCTCAATCTTGATTCTCAAGGTGTATCGCTCTTGTCCTTCAAGACTGGTCCTCTTTTGTCCATTTTTGATTCGTTACACCTTAGGATTTCCAAATACACACATGGGTATAGCATTCGAAAGAGAGTTTCTGATTTGTGAGAAAAATCAAGTGAGTACATAAAAAATGAAGAAATGCAAGCCCAACATTAAAAGTTAACTCATAAGACTGGTTGTAGCCTAGTAAGGGAGAAAATCACCTAATCCAAACCACTGCCTTCCAGTAGATTCTGGCTCAGAGCAACCTAATAACAGCAACTCGCTGCCCCTGCGTCAACTCATAACCTACTCTTCCTAGCACCAGGGCTCCTTACCAACGCGTTAAGACAGAGCAGAAATGTCCCACCGGGTATCCAAGATGGTACATCTCTGCAGAAGCACACAGACTCGTCCTCCTCCCTCGGCTGACTGGTTGACAGGAACCAACCAGTTTGCGCTTGGCAGCCCAACCCCTGCACACACACACACACACACACACACACAGGGAGCGCCCATGCTTGCCTGTGGGATCGGCAGCAAGTGAGAGAGGCAGGGAGCTCGCTGGTATGGGACAGAGCTGAAGCCATCTGAAGCTGACGTTCAACAGGTCAGCAACGATCAAATTCAGGTCTTGGTTCACAAATTCTAAAACAGCACATTTTTGACTGCTAACTTTCTTCCTACCTAACCAACCCTGCGAGGCTCCAGGAGGTATGGAAGAATTACAGGAAGACTTCTTGCTACACACAGGGAACGACGGGCACTTTTGTTCTGATGACTGTGGCTTCTCGATCACCTGAAGGCAGGTGCCCAGTGTGGGGCCCAAGGTGCTTTCTGTGCCGCTTTCTGTTGTTGGTAGCAGCGGGGTCACTCAATCCTCACTCACGGGGACCCCAGAGGTGCCTAGCAGGGCTGGGCTGCACACGCCAGGGGCACACCAGCAGGCATGTCTTCCTACGCACCTCGGTGTGCGGGTATTGAGAACCCTTAGTCTTCTGGCTGGCCGTTGAGTACGTAATCATTTCCACCAGTCAGGGATGGCTTGTGTGGGCGAGAGACTGGACTTCCAAAGTCTGTGTGCCGTCTTGGAAACCCACAGGGACAGTTTTACCCTGTCCTGTAAGTTCATGATGAAGTAGTATTGACGTGAGTGAGTGAGAAAGAGTGAGTGAAAGAGCTGCTCTCGAAAATTCACAGGGGCACTTCTACCCTGGCCCAGTGTTTGGCTTTGGGATGGAGGGATGCCTTGCGCCGGCTGGAATAACAAGTAGCATTCCCAAGGCTCTGATGAACAAAACTGAGGGTAGGTTCATGTTCTCTGTCTGCAGCCAAGGCAGGAGAAGGCTCTTCCTGGCTCCTTTTAATTGGCCCTGACCAGAAACCCACCTGTGGCTGAGAAATTCCTCACAGCAGGAACGAAGGGGAAATTGCTTAACTCAGGACATTCTTGATGCTGAGGTTGAATCATCTGGAGATGTACAAAGCACTGTCAAGTGTGATCCGGCACGTCTGAGAGCTGGTTTTAAGCCAGGATCTGATCAGTCAGAAGTTGAGAAGCTACATGTCCTCTTTCTCAAACTCTTGAAAGCAACCCAGGCTGGAGGTAAATAATTTGCAAACACGAAGTTAGGACTTGCACCCTTTTTTGTATTTGGGAAACATTCTCTCCCCCAAGTCCACTGATTTGACTGTCTTCCTCATTGGAAGAAGGATTCTCAAAAGGCTTCAGATTTCTCTAGGTGCCCTGGTAAGGCAATGGCTAAGACCAACGGAGGCTGGTGGCTCCAACTCCTCAGTCGCATCACTCTACGGCACGAAGGTGCGGCAATCGCCCTGAAGACTGCAGCCGTGGGATGGGCGGTTCTAGTCTGGCCTACTGGGTGAGTCGATGGACACAACGGCACGAACACAGTGACAACATCGTCTCTCTGAGAACCTCCGGGTGGACGAGAGGGCCAGACGAACAAACAACAACCCGATTCACTGCCACCGTGTTGATGCCGACGCGCGGGTGGCACTGTAGGGCCAAGCAGAGCTGCCCCTCTGGGTTTCCAAGACGACAGACCTGGGGTGCGCGCACTTTTTCAGCGTGCAAGCCACTGATAAGATGATCAAGTCAAAATCATCTACCAGGATAAAACATGCAAAACATATCTTTTTATATATTTAGTCCATTTATTCATAAATGTACTGAGAATTCCTTATCTGTACAATGTGTTTATGTACCTTGCTTAAGGTTATATGGCACAACACAACACAATGAACGATGCACATTTTTTTGTCATTCTCTCAGAGTTGACTCTGACAACTTGCACTGAATGGAGTGAGCCAGGGATGCACAGTCGGGACAGTAGATGCTGACAGTCAGCCTCAAGCACACTTCCAAAGGATCATCGGTCATGGTGGAACGGTACTTTGACACCATGATCTTTATGTGGTAAAAGGCTGACTCACATTAATTAAGTCGAACCAGATACAGCAGTCAAGGAGGTAGCATATTTTCTCATGTTTGAGTACTTTCCCTCTGCGAGTAAGTTCCAGAACTGTTCGTGCGCTCTGGACTTCAGCTGAAGGTCATCTTGTAGTGTCAAAATCTCCCATTTCAGAAAGAAAGTGATATGCTTTTGTCTTCTTACTTGGTCCAGCTCCCCCACTCATTTTAATACCCTTTCTCACATTTAAGAGAAAGAACCAAGGTCTAAATATTGGCGATAACTTAGCGTAGTTGTTTGCACATGCGTCTGACACCTGAGATTGCATCTCATAGGCTGTACTACGTATCAATTAAGTGCTAGGCTTGATGATAGGCTTTCGTCTATTTGTTTAATGCCAGGCAATCTACCCACACTGCATTTCCGATGGCGTACTACTGCCAGTAGTGGAGGTCGCGAGCAACGTATTGCACACCCCTGCTGTAGATCTTTCATGGCGGGAGCAGAAAGCCTGGCTTTTCTGCCATGGAGGGGCTGCCCTCCTGGCTAGTGGGCCAATGTGCAAACCACTGTGTGGCCAAGGCTCTGAAAGGCAGGATGGAGGATCGTTAAGGTTGGAATGGTGGGGTAGGAAGAGGACAGCACAAGAAGGAAAATATTTGGCCGCCAAACGCTGTCACTTCTACAGTGGCAATCAGTGCAGAAGACTGGTAGAAAGGGTCCCCAGAGGAAAGACATCCATTCAGGGGGCCATGGTTTGTCTTTGCCATCTGAACCAGGGGCATGCTCACTTTCGGCAATCAGAGCCTCTGTCTGCTACCCTGCCCTTGGCGGCAGCCATCCTCATTAAGGCGAACACATCCTCCGTAGAAGTGACATTCCTTCCTCACTGTCTCCAGAATCCCCCATACAGCAGCGAGGCTACAACAGCCAACCAAGGTAACTGTTTCCACAAGTTCAAAACCCCCCTTTGGAAAGAAAGGCTAGAGGAAGCAATATTTATCATTTTCCACAGGAAAATTAGCAGAAAATTGAGCCGTGTAAATAAACTTGCCATAAACATCCAAGCAGATACTATTATTATCCCACTCTCCGTGAGCATCAGTTATTTGCATGTAATTAATTGGCTTATTCTGGAGCCCTGAGACAATGTAATATGCTTATCAGCTTGGTTTCAACACAATAAGTGTTTAACTCTTCCTTTTGTGTTTAGAGGGAAACATTTATCTTCCTCTTGCCTTGACAGATTCGGAGCCATCTGCTGGCAAAGTGCACAGAGCTCCTTCTGGGGCAGTTACGGGCATGAGACCTGACCCCGGACGGAGGTCACTGTGTCATGGACTTGTGGAGAAGTAACCAAGGTGGAACTCTACAAGCTCTCCACAGACGAGCAGGACACAGTGCTCAGCGCAAATCACCTGAGGTGAGAAGACACCTCAGAGAAATGGGGTAACCCACCCTCGTTCCCCACTCCTCACATCTATCAGGGAATCCATAAAGCCCTCTTCCCCCAGAAGGCATCAGGACAGCATCGGTCTCTTCTGCTGAACTCCAGGCCCTGAGGGACAAGGCCAATGCGCCCTCTATCAGGCTTACTGCTCCCCCATGACTTCACATGAAAGCTGTGGAAACTCCCTTAACTGTTCCACGCCCCGGGCAACCTAGTTCCCAAAAGCTTTGCCCCAGGAAATTCCACTAATGATTTCACAGACCGTAGGCTAACGATTGCACTGGTACCATATTCTCTCTTCTCTGCTCTCTTAGGGTTAGTTAGCTTCTCTGTGTAAGAATGTAAGAAATAAACATCAAATTGATTACATTGCTTAAGACTTATTGGCCATATTCAAAGTGCTGAGCCTCACATCAAAATATACAACATTCTAAGGGTCTCAAAATGGCATCACCTATAAGTATCCACGGCTCCTCTTCCTGTGAGTGAGGCCCATGTGGATAAAGAATACATGTCCCTTCATTCACTCCGTGATCTTCGAGTGCCCACTCTGGCCAAGGACAGCCTCCGCCCTGGGGTGCTCCATGATGAAGCCATCACGTGGTTCTCACACTCAATGGAACTGGGAGCGGCTGGGAAGAAAGTGACACCAGTTCACACACAAATGCATCCCGGCATGGCCGATCTACTATGGGAACGGAAGGGACGGATAAACCAGAAGTCGTTTGCCCTGGGGTTATACTCCTCTCTGTTAGGAAGTCTGGAGGAGCCCTCACCAAGGAGAGCATCGCTGGGTTTCCCCGTTGCTTCTAACACAACCCTTAAGGATGTTTTCAATCTGGGACCAACTCTCCCCCGTTCTTCACTTGCAAAGCGCCCTATAACTTCCTCCACATGCCTTCCGGGAATTCTACAACAGGTTGGATTTGAGGGTAGGGGTTTTTTGGTTGTTGGTTTTCTTTTTTCCCCCCTATTATGAAAAAGGATGAGATTCCTAGGTTTTTAATTGCTCCATAAATGCCCACGGGATTTTCCTCCAATGCCCATTTTAATCAGCAACGCTCTCCAAGTTGAATGTCGTTCTGAACTGGGTCACGTTAAAGAGCCGCAGGGGCCAAGAGCACACGTGACCTAGATAACCTCCACACTAAGAAAACCAGGTTCTGAAGTCAGACCCCTCCAGGGGCCTCTCACTGCAGTGGAAGCACCATCCTCACGAGTCAATGCTTGCTACAGGGTACCTGGGTCCCTTTGACTAGGGACTCTTTGGATTATAGACCACCAGCTCCAGGGAATGTCAGGTCTCTAGTGAGAACCAACCTGGCATGTAAGAGCACCCACCCACCCACAGGAAGGTCAGAATGCCTGGACTAGCCAGCCAAAGGGGATAAAATCATCAATATAAACCATGGCTTTGCCCAGTGTGGGGCTTTAACTATACCTTTGACTCAATATCCCCCCTATTTCGTGCCCTCCCCCACTTTAGCCAAGGAAGGGGGAGGGGGATCATCTCTGAACATAGGCTGCAATGCTCAGGCGATGGCCAGAAGTGGGGATTCCTGAGGACCAGACAGGACCGTCCCCTCAGCAGGGGACTGAAGCACTAGTCAGGACTTCCTATCATGAAAGACCTGGGGTTCTTTGTTTAAAAAATGATTAGCTAAAATGACCTTCAGAGGTTACCTTGAATAAGACAGAGGTCACCCATGAGTTACACGTAGTTCTCACAGGTGTCTTGAGCCTCACGTTATCCGCGGCCATCTACATGTCCATTTCCCTCAGTAAATTAAATATTGCTAAAGGCACGGAGTCTATTTCCTCATCTCTCCCTCTCTACTGTAACCTGAACCAAATATTCAATGACTACTCCATAAATAAAGGAATGTACTTGACCTTTAAAAAGAAATTGCATAGACACTAGGGCAAAAGAGGAATGAAGAGTTAGGAGAGGGGGAAAAAAGTTTTAATACCATCCTCACTGGCTTTCAATCACACTTTAGTTGAAACGAACAACAAAATCAAAAAACAGGTGAAGCAGACAAGTGGCTGATAGGTGCTATGGAGTTGATCCTCAGTTGTGAGCTTGTGCACAAAGGACAATGGAAGGAAGGACACAGCACCTGTCCTGCACCATCGCACAGGGGCTCTTCTGTCTGAGCCCAACGCTGCAGCCACTGCGCCCATTCATGCCATCTCCTGTGCACTGTCCCTCTCTCTCCCTCACCAAGCCCGATGTCCTTTCCAACCACGGCAGCCATGCTCTCCTAACATGTCCCAAGTACAGGAGAAGAAATCTCCCCATCCTTGCTTCTGAGTACTTCTTCCAAGACAGACCTACTACTAAGATTCAAAAGTATATCCAAGACCACCAATGAAAAAACAAAACAAAAAGGTTGCTGGGTCTCCTCACTCAGAGAAACACAAAGTCCCTAGTAATGTATCAAGCAATCGCAAAACAAAAACCAGAAAACCATGAGTACAGAAGGTCTGGGCTATGGCCTGACTCTGAGCGTCAAATGTTAGGCTTATGAGCACTGCTCTCAGAATGGAGCACCAACGTCTCCTGCTTTCTGTTGGTCTTATCCATGGCTCCTGTGCCAATCAGATGGCAATGCCTTAGCACACCTCCATGTCCTCCCTGCTGCTTCCAGCTGACGCACAGTGCTGGCTGCCGGGACACTGGCACTGTCTCCTTTCCAATCTCGCAAATCTTCATCCAGATTTTTGCTTTATCTCCTCAAACTCCCACAAGGTCAAAATCTCCTGTTCAGGTAGTCAACCCCTTCATCAGTGGCGCTTAGAATTTGTGTCTTATTCTTACAATGACAAATGCCAGTTTGGAAGACAGGCCCTGTGAAGAAATGGCAAATTTCAAACTTGATCCTCCTGTGTAGCTGTAAATAGACCCTAGAGCTTTTCCCGTGCCATGAACCTTCTTTAATGTTCCTCCTTGGCATATTCCCAGTCCTCTCGACCATGCATAGGCCCATAGGCTCTTAGGCCCCAGGTCGTCTTGACTGTTTGCCAAAAGGCTGTTGGTCTGCTTGCCAAAAGGAGATGGTGGCTGAGTTAGGAAACTGCCTGTGTGAAGATGAGAGCCAAGAAAACTCCAGAGCTTGTGGTTCTTCTCTGGGATTCCCACGGTCACTGTAAGTTGGAATTGCCTCAATGGGAGAGGCAGAATTACCCCAAATCCTCATTCGGTACTTATGACAGTCTTCAAAATACAACTACCTGGTATTCCCTTGAAACCATTTCTCCACATCCACCTTGCTTCATTCTACCCAGAAACAATGTCATTCTGGACGCAGGGTGTCATTCACAGGCTGCCTCCTCTGTCCTGTCTCTTCAGCTGGGTGGCGCTCCTTGAATCCACTTGTTCCGGGAAGCTCACAGTGAACCACCTTCTGACTGCTAAACATAGAGACGACTTTTTCCTCCCACTAAAAACATCTGCCAGGCCTTTGATCTTTTCTCACAAATCTGCACTTGCTTCATTTGTAATGCAGCTTGCACAGTCTGACCACGTATGAATGCTGTGTCTAATTCTATGTTTCACAATGGAGTTGGCTATAAAATAGCAAGTGAAGTCGCTGCGATGGTGTCCGAGACTCACAGTATATTCTTCACCAATTCACCTGATGTTCTTGGGACAGTCTTGACCCATAACGACCTTTTATGCACAATGAACACCATCCTCACAATTGTTTGATGCTATGTCAATTGATGCTATATAACTGATGCTAAATCAGTCCAATCTCACTGAGGGCTTCCTCTTTTTCACTGCCCCTCCACATCACCAAGCACAATGGACCAGTTTTTGTTGACCAAGTGTCCGAAATACGTATGTAAAAGACTGAGTTACAGAAAACCAAAAGGCCCACTGCTGTAGAGCCAATTCTGCAGACTCAGCGTGGCCCCTGGGGGCAGAAAAGAACTGCCCCATGGGGTTTCCAGTGCTATAAATCTTTCTGGAAGCCCACCACCACGTCGGTCCTTCATGGAGTGGCTGGTGGAGGGGGTGGGGTGGGTTCAGTAGAAAAGCTTTCCCTGGAGTCTCTGGGGATCCCCAAGAGGAATGTGAGCCTAGGTCTAAGAGAAGCTCCTCCTTCTAAGACTAGGAGTAGATGACGCTGGTGGAGGGGCTAGAAAACAAGAATGACTTAGACAGTGTGCTTTCAGTTAAAAATGGAAAGGTCATTAGTTATTAATATTGCAGTTTTTATTCAAAAACAAGGGTTCATCGATCGGATGATGTCAGCAAGAAGACAACCTTGCAAAGTCTGGAGCTTTATAATGAGCCCTCATGCCCCTCAGGCACCGCCCGCAACAAAATGGCAAACTCCTGGTGTTGACTCCAAAGGCAGACATGAAACGTGGAGCCGTGGGGCCCCCAGGCACAGGGGAGTTGGGGGGGGGGGCGCTAGTCTGCTGGTGGGTTCCAGCAAATCCTGGGTGACACTGAGGATGAACTAGGTCTGTCAACATCTGGGTCACACAGGTGGGAAGGGGTGGAGCAGGATACCTTGAAGGATGGCCCCCAGCTGCCTCAGATCCTCCACTCCTTTCTGATGAGAAGCAACATCCAGCCCAAGGGGACCCTTAAGAGACACTCTGTTCAGTCTGTCCTTGACCACAGACCAGGTCGTTTGACCCCATCAGCCTCGCGGGATCCATCTCCCGTGCTCAGACGGTGCTCGGAGGGCATGCCATCAGTAATTCTTCCATCTTTGTGGGCCAGACCCTCTGAATCCTTATCATGATAGGTAGCTCCCTCATTCACAAAAGGGTTTCTTAATAAGTCCATAAATGCATCTATTCAGAATGATTCTTCCTTTGTGCTTGTTATCCAGACTTCTTCCATCCAATAAAATGCAAGAGCCCTGAGAGTGTGGTGCTAATACACTGGGCTGCTACCCCCAGGTCAGGAGTTCGAAACCACCAGCTGCTCTGCAGGAGAAAGACAAGGCCTGCTGCTCCCTTAAGAGTTACAGATTCAGACAGCGGCGGGGGCAGTCAGTTCTACATTCCCCTGTAGGGCGATGAGGCGGTATTTTCAATGGCCTTGTGTGCATTGAATAGGGAAGACGGGTGAAGAATAGATGCCTCTTAAACATGGTGCTGGGGAAGAATATTGAAGGTACCAAGAGCTGCCAAGCACATCTGTGGAGCCTGGAGGCTTAACAGCAAGAATGGTCAGACTTCATCGCATGTGCTTTGGACATGCTTTCATCAGTGACCAGCCCCTGGAAAAGGATATCATGCTTGGTAAAGGGGGGGGGGGGGAACCCTGAATGAGATGGAGCAACATAGAGGTTGCAACAATCCCAGCTTTAAGCTCATAAACAATTCCATGATCTCATAGTCCACAGTCTTCATCTGCTCATCTTTTATCTAACTTCAGTTGAATTCTCAAAGTCGCCAGACTGAGTCATCTGTCTTTTGTGCCTTCCCTCAATGCAAAAGAGCGTGTCCAGGGCTGGCCATTCTCTTGCCCAGCCACGGGCTCCCTCCACCCCTCTCTTTGCCTCGCCTCATCTCCCCGCTTGGAGACAATGATCACAGGGCCTTTCACGCCCCCACTCGGGGAGGGGCTGCTGCTCTCCTTCCCCAACTCAAGAGTTACCCTGCCGCTGACATTGTAGCCCTGCCATCTTTTCTACCTTCTGTTTTAAACCCCGTGGGAGGGATTCCCTCCGTTGTTTCCGTTCCGGTATTCGGTAGGAGAGGAGCTCAGGAGGAATACTAACATTGATGGATCGTGAGGTGGGAGCCAGCACTGGCACTCGGCACTGCTTGTTTCACATAATCGTCCCGGCTCCACTTGCCATCACTTTCCTGACTTTCCCACATAGGAGGTCTCTCTCTCCATGCTGAAGAGAGTTCCTTGTAAAATACAGGTACAGGATACATGCACTAGGTAGGTGCATTCACTATGTGCACATTACTGTGGCTTTTACGGATGGTACAAACATGATAAAAACTCGAGTCCAATCTCACTGCGCCCATGCCGATTCCAACACACAGTGGTCCTGGGGGACAGGGGAGGACTGTCCCCACGGGTTTCTGAGAGTGAACTCTGCACAGGAGTGGACAGTATCATTTTCTCCCCAACCACGAGGAAGTCACTCTTACTCCTTCACTCAAAGGATCTTAAGATATCAAGAGAGAAGCATGCAGACACACACACAAACATATAATATTTTAACCAAAAGGGGGGGGGAGGAGAGATCATGAATTTAAATGTAGTTAGCCACCCTCAGACTTTCAATTCTGAACACTGCTGTGGTGGTACCATTTTAAGGCCAACCTGTTGAGGTGGGGGAGCTGCAAGGTCTTCCCCGAGAAGGACAAACAAGGCTCAACCAGGTTCTCTGCTCATCTTTCCTTTGGAGCTATTGCCATGTCTCATTCCTTCAACTAACACACCCCCTTTTTGCAACGTGCTGTATCCAACAATTTCTGTATTTCTCAGAGACATGTAATGCTTAGTAGCTACAATGTGCTTTGGGGACGACACCTGGTAAATGAAAACTACAGCACCTCAGAGCCCTCTTATTAAAGACCCATGGAGTCCATCCTGGATCACAGGACCCTGGACAGGGCTGAGCTGCCCCCAGGGGCGTCAGAGAGCACAACTCTTCAGGGGAACAGAAAACCTCGCCTTGTTCCTGCAGAAAGGCCGCTGGTTTCGAACTGCTGGTCTTGCAGTTCACAGCCCAACCTATAACAACTACACGAGCAGGGCTCCATTTATTAAAGAGGCAACTTCCAAATAGAATTCCTTTGTAATAAATAAACCACATTCCCCACCTTCCCGCAACATTTGGCATGGTCGCCAGGCCTTACTTGGAATCCGTCCATCGATGGGATCCTTCCATTTATAGTTTTCTTTGGACCAAACTTTGATGTTGGTTTTTCATATCCCACCCAAGTGGAAGCAAACACCCAAGCATTTCTGGGGTCTCTCTTTGCAGTCTTTCTCAGAAAACGTTTCCACTCTCACCATTTCCGCTACCATTTTTGAATGGAAGAGTTCTTTTGAACACATATGTACACAAATATTAAAAAAAAAACATAACAGACAGCTAAGTATCTACTACCACAATTTACCAGATGCTAATATTTTCCTTATTGGCTCCAAGCCTTTCATTCTTCCATTCATGTTTTAAGGAATAGAATTATACCAACAGAGCTAAAGCCTGAGTCTCTTATCTCTCCATGTTTCTCCTGCTCTGATTTTGCATTCCGAAACACCGCTGGTCAATGTTCGGTCGGCTGTTAAAGAAGCCATACTGTTAATAAGCCCATAAAGCTATGCTCGACCTCAGCTGCCGCCGGGGACATTAAAATGAAATCAAACCACTATGAGACACGGCTTCACACACACGAGGATGGCCACTGTGGTGAGGACAGACAATAACAGGCGCTAGCAGGGGGTGAGGCCATCGGGGCCCGCGGGCACTGCGAGCAGAAATGGACAGTAATATGGCCTCTCTGGGCGAGTTTGGCAGTTCTGACAATAGTTCAACATAATGTTATCACCACCATGTCTAGCAATTCCAACCCTGGAATACAAAAGGAACAAAAACTTGCACAGCAAATGTTTCCAGCAGCGCTGATTCCTAATAGTCAAAAAGTAGAAACCAGCCACATGTCACCCACTCATCAAACTGATGAATTGTGCCACGCAGACATAATTCTCCAATTTCAGTTTATGTGCCACCGAAGCAAGCACGCAAACATAATTTCCAATATAAAGAAGCAAAATCATGGTACATGCTACAACCTGGGTGGCTCTCAAAATCATCGCACTAAGTGAGAGAACATAGTCACAAAAGACCATGTACCTATGATCCCACTCATGCGACAGCCCAGAATAAGGGCCTCTGCAGAGACACCAGGCAGGTTAGTAACTGTTTAGGCTGGGAAGAGGGAGTTAGGGGGGAGGGGGACTGTCACAGGAATAGTGGCTAAAGAGGCTACAGGTTCTTTTCAGGTGATAGAAAGAAAGAAATTCTGAAATTGACTGCGGTAGACATGCACCTATTTGTAAATCTACCAAAAATCAGTGAATGTTTTGCTTTAATTGAATGACTCCTAGGCCCTGTGACTTTTTACATTTTCAACTATATGTCAAAAGATCATATACATTGTTTTGCAGTTCGCTTAAAGCCCTTGGCATTCTTTTGTTTTGTTTTGTCTTGAGATTTCTCCATATGTAGTGTATGCCTATACCTCTTCAAAGTGTCAAAATGAAGCGTCTGCATCACTTTGAGAACTCGGGCGTAACATGCTATTCCAAATCATCTTGATGATTGTGAAAACTGGACACTGAGATGGAAGATGGAGGGAGAACGAATGCCTAGAAACAGGGTGTGGGTGAAGGGTACTGGACGTACAATAGCCTGTTTCCAGGAAGCACAGCCGGAAGGCTTCACCTCATTGATGGGGGCCGCCTCTATCAGGCAAGCCCAATGCATGGAGAAGGGCACTGTGAGTAGTGAGCCAGGGAGAGAGATGCAAACCCTCCAGGAGATGGACTGGCATCGTGGCTGGCACCAGGGGACCCTGCAGAGGAAGGGCCGCACTGGGCCGGGTGGTTGTGTCTACACGGAAAGTATGAGTAAGAACCGGCTTCCTAGGACCTCGTGGCAACAACCTGTGTACAATGGGGTTGTTGAACTGCTCCATTCAATTGGGAGGCTCGGAGGTCCACTGAACAATTCCCTTAGCTTTTGATTCTTATTGGAAGTAGCGGGGGATGGCCAAGTTACTGAGCAGCTAGTTCCATCTTCAACTTTATTTACTGCCCCCTTTCAGAAGGCGCACAAATCAGGTTGCATCAATATGCTCTCATCAGTAGGACACAAGATTCCCTGCTTCTTCGCATCCTTGCCAACATTTGGAATTATCATGCTTATTAGTCTTCGCCAATCAATAGGTGTAAGATGGAATCTCGCTGGGGTCTAACTTTTCATTTGCCTGGTTATTAGTAAAGCTGAATATCTCTCATAATTGGCCGCGTGAGCTCCTTCCTCTGTGAATTGCCAAGTCACAGCCTTTGCCCAATTTCCATTGAGTAGTTTGTCTTTTGCTTATTGATTTGTGCAAGTTCATTTCAATTCTGGACACTTATCTTTGGTCGCTTAAAAGAACTACAAATAGGGCCTCCAAGTCTCTGGTCTGTCTTTTCATTTAGCTTTTGTGGTCTTTCGCAATAGCAAGGGTTTTTTCATTAGTTCAGTCTACAAAGTAGTGCTTTCTTTTAGGACTGGTAGTTTTTATGTGACTTTTAAGTAACTTTTGTCTATCAAAATGCCATCTTGTCTCTCCTTACGTAAGTTTTAGAGTTAATGCTCTTCTCATTTTCTTCTATAACCAATCTGGAATTTATTTCTATACACAGTGTGCAATGCAAAGTTCATTTTTACTGTTGCTCACATTGAAGGTCAACAGCTCTCTCTATCCATACTTACATTATTTATCACTTGGCAAGTCTATCCTAACCCCACTCATACAATACCCTTGACATGTGTATTGCCTAACCATTGGGCACTCGATGTTGTACATGATTCTAGCAAGGACCAAACTGCATGCAAGAACCATCTATAGAAAGGTTATTGAGGAAGAGAATAAAGGCATGGTCTCTGCAACCACACTCTGTATTGATTATTATTTATAAAAGATACAGGTCTATTTAAAAATGGAGGAAGGGGGCTGAACCCCGGTGGCATAGTGGTTGTGCGCGGGACTGCGGCCCCCTGGGACGGAGGTTCAATTCCAGCAGTGGGGCTGGGCCTCCTACTCCCACCACCAGAGAGCAGTGATGCCCCCCCCCCAAAAAAAAGGGAGGAAGTTAGGGAACATGTCTGAAACTGTGAGATCAAACTTAACAACACTGAAATAAACTGCAACACGTGGCTTGATTCAACATCAAGGGAATAACTCGATATCCACTATCTAATAATGTTGCCTAAAGGGTTGAACCGGAATCCTACTATGGGGAGGAAACTCGGTAAATTCATATCTGGGATATATTACGAGACAACTAGCCTGACGCCTGCAAACATACCGCTGAACCAGAAAAGGGTGAGAGGGAATCTGGAAGAGAGAGAACTGATGAGGGAGGAGCTACAGAATGCAACACAAGATCCTTGTCGGCATCACTCCCTGATTATGAAACACTCAGTGATAAAAGATATATCAGAACTGAGGAGGAGATTATCATTTTTATTAGATAATGTAATCATGGCAGTATGACATTTCTTATATGTGATAACAGTACTGAAGCTGTATTTTAAAATGTCCTTGGGCCAACATGTACGGGGACTGACCACGCAGGATCTGTGCCACACGTCTCCCAGCGGCTATGAATGCACACACACAAGGTGTGCGCGTGCGCACATGAACAGGCGTGAGTGCACATGTGCATGGAAAGAGAGATGAAACAAATGTCACTAAATGTTAACTCAAAGATCTAAATGAAGCTGTTCCAGGGTTTATTGAGCTATTCTGTCAATATTTCTCAAAGTTTAGAACTTTTCAAAAGAAAAATCTGGGAATAAGGTCTAAATCACTTCTCCCGCCTTCCCTCCTGAACTACTACTGCTTTCTAGACATTTAATCTCTGACAGTCACTGGCATTTCAGTTTCACTATTTCTAAAATAAATAAGCCCTGCTTCCCCAAACACAGTCCCCTTTCTGACTTTCCTATTTCTTTTGTTTGTTTGTTTGTTTGTTTGTTTGTTTTTGTTTTTGGGGCATCACTGCTCTCCGGTGGTGGGAGTAGGAGGCCCAGCCCCACTGCTGGAATTGAACCTCCGTCCCAGTGGGCTGCAGTCCCGCGCACAACCCACTACGCCACCGGGGCTCAGCCCCTTGACTTTCCTATTCCTGAGAAGATACTTTACCATCATTCTATTATTTACCCTAAAAACCGGCAGCTGTCACATGTTAGATTACCTAGAAGGTAATAATTACTTTGAAAAAATACAATAGTTATTTGGAGACTTGGTGCCATGGCAGGTTCCCCGTTGGGCTGCTAAATGCAACATCAGCAGTTCAAACCAACCAGCCGCTCCTTGAAAGAAAGATGAGGCTTTCTGTTGCGGTAAAGATTCACCACGCCACAGCGCAGTTCTACTCTGTCCGAAAGGGTCGCTGTGAGGCAGAATCAACTCAGTGGCAGTGGGGTTGGGTCCCCTTTCATCAAGCTGCTCAATCTCAATGAGCCCTTACTGGGTGTCTCGCACGCATCATACTCTGGGCTGAGAGAGTTTCAAGACTAGAAACAACATGGGCCCTGGTCCCGTGAAGATCACAATGAAAGTGGTGAAGAAAACTCAGAGTCACCAACCAGTCTGCTGAGTCAAAGTGCTTGCACTATGCAGGCCAGGGAGTAAGTGGCACTTGGGTAGGGAGCAGGGTGTCTGGTGGGGAACCAGAAGGATGAACCGTAACTGCAGGGCATCCTGATGAGACCAAGGCCATGTGGAGGGTCCCGAGACAGGAGAAGCATGACAGGAGCACACAGGACCAGGAGGACAAGCAGGCGAGGTGTCCTAGTCAAGTAAAGCGTACTGGATGCAACATGAAAACACGGGCATCTTCCCTTCTGGGCAAAATATGTCTCCAAGGAGAAGGTGTGTGTGGGTGTGAGTGTGGGTGTGTGGGTGTGGGGGGGTTATGTGTGTGAGAGGGTGTGTTTGCACACAGATGTAACAATAGCCATAAACCCAGGAATAAAAAGTCTAGGAAAAGGACTGAGCATGGATGGAGCACAAAATATGTAGCTTTAATCCTCTCAAACAGCCGTCTGAAATCGTTATTCATCCCCTCCCTTTACAGACCAGGATCCTAAGGCTGAATGAGGACTGGGTGTCTTCTCAAAGCCCCATCCCTTCTCTTCCCGCTTCACTGGTATTCCTCAACGTGACACACTCTCTTAAAATGCTTACTACACGGGCTGAGCAGCCCCGGTGGTGTAGTGGTTGTGCACTGGACTGCGGCCCACTGGAACGGAGGTTCAATTCCAGCAGTGGGGCTGGGCCTCCTACTTCCACCACCGGAGAGCAGTGATGACAAAAAAAAAAAATGCTTACTACACACTGGCCCCTTGGTGATCCCTGGATCCCAGACCCAGCTTGCCAAGAGGCTGCTTCTGGAATGCTATTCCTATCCTTGGATTAGCTCAATGGTCCTTTCTTGTCAACAGGAAGACATCTAAATTTCATCATTGAGCCTCCATTGGCCCAGTTTACAAGGCTATAATCATAAAGACAAATAAAAACTTATTAAGATCTCCCCAAACAGACCCCAAGGCAGAGCTGAGCACGCAAGATGTTTATTAAGAAGGGCCTTTAGCATCAAAACCCCTAACTTCCTTTTGTTGCAAAGAACAAAAATGGAAGGAAGTAGAGGGAGAAGTCATGGCATTATTGGAGCTCTGGGGTCGCAAGGCTCCCTCGGTTTTGTCCACTCTTGGTCTGAGAGGGGCCCAAACCCACTGATCAGTGAATGGAGGTGGGCGAACCCAAGAAGGAGCGGAGTCTGTCGGCAATGTGGCTTGTTGTAGCTCTGGAAGTTTCTGAAGGGGCTGACACCTGGGCATCAACACCTCTGGTCTGGACTACAATGCAAGTATGAAGAGTCTTCTTCTGATGCCTATCCAAGGCTCTACTGCCTCCTAACAAAGCCCAGATTCCCACAGGTCGCCACAGGGAAACAGAGGCCTCATGAAAATCAAGGCACATACACAAGGTCCTAAAACTACCCAGGGTGGCAGGAAGGAAAATCAACCCTCACCACAGCTAACCCAGCAGTCTCAGGTTAGGGATGTCCACCTAGAAGGCCCACTCAGAGTCATATGTGGAGGCCCGAATCAAGCATGGCTAGTCAGGGCACCGAGGGAAAAGAATGTTCCCCCGTCAGGCTCTGGGACTCAAGCACTAAGCAAAGTGACAAGAAATTCGGTGTTGAAATGACCAAATTGCCAGTTTAAGTGCAATCTGAACTGGAGCTTGTAATTCACAAGGAAATGCAAGGCACTGTGGTGTGGGGGAGGGAACCTGCTGATGGCACAGAAGGGAGGGCGCCCTCTGGAAGGGGCCTGCAGGAGCGGACCCTGTCCGCTCTGACTGGTGCTGAAACACTGCTCAGAGAATCTGGAGAGCTGGAAATACAGCCACTACCATGATGGGTCTGATGAAAATGCCACTCACCCTGGTCCTCAGGGCCCTGGCATTAACCCTAGTATGCTTTCCACATCTCAGCCCTGACTCATGTTATTATGAAACATGAACAACTGCTGGAGACTGTGGCGCTGTGTCCTCGCCGGGGGGATTCTGCCTCAGGGACCCTGGTGTGGAGCTCAGACAGCAGCCACGACCGTGAAACATGCCCGGATTCCACTTTCCTGGGGGCAAAAAAAAGGTCCTCAAATTGCCCTCTCTCTTTGATTGAGTTTCAACATGGCTTCTGCATATTTATGGGAAGCTGTTCTTTGTTGTGTGTTCTCATACAAACGAGGCAGATGACTAGGCCCTGTCTGGAGAAAGTAACGCAGGAAATTTGTCTTTCCATGTTGGTTTGGGTTTTCTAGGTTGGCTTGCGTCTGGATAGTCCAATGTGAGGCTGCAGAATTAGGCTACCTTAGACAAAATCTAGAACCATTAGACCCCAAAGCAGAAAAATAATTGGACGGCAACCCAAGTCAAAGGGAAATATGAAATGATCAACATGATCAAAACATGAGCCAATTCTCCAAAATGACCCTCCAGAACAGGGTTCTTCTTAGCAGCTACCAAAAGTCACCAACAGTCAGCAAAAAAAAAAAAAAAAAAAATCTGAAAATAATCAGCAAGTACCCAGGGAAATTCCAGAATCAACTCAGACGTCCTTATGAGGCTGAAGGTTGCACTGCCCGCTTAGAGCCTTGCTAATTGTGGACCATCAGTGAGATTAAAAAACTCACTACCATCAAGTTGGTTCTGACTGACAGCAACCCTATCAGACAGGGCAGAATTTCCCCCTGTGAATCCCCCACACCTTAACTACAGGGATAGAGAACCTCATATTTCCCCTTGGAAGGGACTGGTAGTTTTGAACTGCTAGCCTTGTGGTTAGCAGCCCAACTTGTACCCACAGTGCCATCAGGGCTCCTTGACAGATCAAAGCACCTCCAATGCAGCACAGGGCAGGAAGCGGTTCACTGGCAGGCAGGTGATTATTCTTTAATGAGTCACATTTAAGGTTTGGGGTCCTGCTCCTTCCTTTCAAAGGCCATCCTTGTAAGTATAAATTGCATTATAAGACAGGGAGAGAAAACCATGTGAGTTAAAAAACCAGAGAAGGGGCAGCATCTGTGATGATTCACCTCCTGTCTTTTAAAAGGCTGAAGAAAGCCTGCGGGTGAGCACACACCTTCAAGCATTTCTGTATCCACAGCCCTGCTTGAGTCCCACACAAAGTAGCATGTTCCACTTGACATTATGACACTGCTCTCCCCTTAGCCAGCCTTTTTTTGTGACCTTGAAGATAAGTCTCTCATAACCGGATCCTGATTTTTGCACTTGGAGATGATGCCTTCACTAGGATATCTGATGTTGGGATTTTTGTTCAAACGACTTTCATGAGAATGTCGATACGTGTTCGGGTGGAAGTGAAAAAAGACTGAGAAATTGTTGGGCTTTTGCTGATGCTGGAGTCCTGAAAGCATTAAACCTACGGATACACAATCTGTGATTAGATCTAGTTAGAATTCTGTGCGTGTGCGGATGCGCTCGCTGAACTGGCCGAGGTCAGAAAAGCACAGGAAATGGGAAATGTCTTTTTAAGGCATAAAGGACTAAGTCTATTTCAATGGAATGATTAAAAAAAACCTGGAGCTTATTTCTAATAACATTACAAATGATTCAAGACCACATTTACCATCCTGTGGGTAAAGTGATTTGATGAGGACCTGTGATCTACAGATGATAAAGAAGACCTTCGATTCCCTTTTTATTTGGCTATACTCTTGGCAAAGCACGCAAGGCAGGGCGTGTGGTTGGCGTGTATAAATGTGGGTATGAATTCACCTGACTCTATGTACAGTCTTCTATTTCCCATGTATCATCCAACTCAACAGTTCAATCACAACTGGAGCTATTCAATCACCACAATCCATCTTAGAACATGTTCTCTAATCTTGTTTTCATCCTTATTAGTTCCCCATGTTCCCGCAGCCTCCCCTGTCACACGGGCAAGGCACCATTAACCCACTTACTGTCTCTATAGATTTCCCAATCTGGATTTCATAAGCAGCAAATCATTAAAACAAACAAACCAAACTAACAAGAATAACAAAGCAAAAACCTCAATCGAAAGAGAGAAAATAACGAAAGCTAGCCTAAGTTTCAATGGCTCATAAGCAAAGATCAAACGACAGAGAGCTCGCTTTTAACCTAACTGTGGCTGCAGCAACCCCCGCCCGATGGATTCTGCAATGTCAGCAGGACTGCTCACCAACCTGGCCCATGGTCAGAGGGGAGCGCTCAGAGGGGTGCACACATTCTTTGAAGTTCTTTTAGATACAGAAAATTAGTATCTCCAAGATGCGGGGCCAAAGTGTTGGGTACAGTCTACTGTCCACAAACAGAACAGAGTTGATTAGCCCAACGTTAGCGAACATCTGTAACTTCGGCTTCTTACGATCGCATCCCAAGCCAGTGGAGTAGCTATCCTAAACTTTTATAACGTAAGTTCAGAAAGGAAACGGTCTATACTTTTTGGTGGTGGTGTAGATCCCCAACTCTATGTACTACTATTACTATAGTCTGTGAGATGCAAGTCCTGATAAGACAACCCCTGGGGGGGCGAGGGGGGGGGAGTTCCCTGGAAACATATTGTCCTGTTTTTCCAAACATATGATCATGATTCCTGCAGGCTAGCTGTGTGGGGTCCCCAGACATGAAACATCCTTTCAGAAGGAGGCTCGCCCAGGGTCTGGCCCAGCAGGATGCTGCCTGGAAGAGGGGGAAATGGAGAGAGGCGATAAGCAGTAGGGCAGGTAAAAATCACATTTCATTCTTTAGCCCTGAAAAGAGACTCCCTGTGAATCCATTGCTTAGGCTCTATTCATCGGTTGAACCAAGCAAATAATTCTGAGTACCCTCTGAAGTATACCACACATGTCTGCCAATTAACAACAATAAAGAAGCCAGGAAAAATGCAACTTTCATTTAAGACAGCCAGTTTCGGGACACATAAGAAGCTGTAATTTGCAATTCTTCAAGGTATAGTAACTCCCTGGTAAGGCTACCTAGCTCAGAGACAGGAAAGGTATTTCCAACACTGTCAGGCTGGCCAGAAGTCACCTTCTTCAGAATACCAGCTCCCTGGGGCAATTAAAAGCTACAGGAAGGGGCAGTAGGCATGAATGGAATGGAATGATCCCAGACTGTCAATGGTGGTCCATGTGCTCCTGCGTCAAAGGAAGGAGGGCAGGAGGAGGGGAGGGAGTCTGCTCTGAGGCCCTGGTCTTGGAAACTCATGCCCCTTGGGCTGATTCCCACTCATGGCAACACAAGAGGACAGGGTAAGAATGGCCCTCATGCATTTCTGAGACTGTAAATCCTTTTTTAAAAAATATTTTTATTAGGGACTCTTCTTTCAGCTCATAACATTCCATGCATCAGTCGTATCAAGTATATTTGTACATATGTTGCCATCATCATTTTCTACACATTTTTTAAAATCTGGGTCTCCTACACCTCTTATCACAATACATACATACATAAATACAAACATTGTGTTAAGCCCATTTGTACATGTGTTGCCATCATCATTCGCAAACATTTTCTTTATACTTGAACCCCTGGTTCATTTTTTCAGTTCATTTTTCCCCTCCCTCCCTGCATGAACGCTTGATAATATATAAATTATTTTTTGTCATATTTTGCACTGTCTGATATTTCCCTTCACCCACTTTTCTGTTGTCCATCCCCCAGGGAGGAGGTATATCATTGTGATCGGTTTCCCCTTTCTACCCATCTATCCCCTCCACCCGCCCAGTATTGCCACTCTCAGAACTGGTCCTAAAGGGATCCTTTGTTCTAGATTCTCTGTGTGTCCAGTTCCTATCTGTACTAGTGTACATTCTCTGGTCTAGCCAGATTTGTAAGGTAGAATTAGGACCATGATAGTGGGGGGTGGGGGGCAGGAGGAAACATTTAGAAATGAAAGGAAAGTTGCATGTTCCATCATTGCTACACTGTACCCTGACTGGTCGACCCTACTGTAAAGGGATGTCCAGTTGCCAACAGATGGGTCTTGAGTCCCCAATCTGCATCCCACCTCATTTACAGTGATTTGATTTTTTATTCGTTGATGCCTGGTACCTGGATCCCTTCGACACCTTGTGATCATACAAGTTGGCGTGCTTCTCCCATGTGGGCTTCGTTGCTTCTCAGCTAGATGGCCACTTGTTTATCTTCAAGTCTTTAAGACCCAGATGGTATATCCTTTGTTAGCCAGGCACCATCAGTGTTCTTCATCACACTTGCTCATACACCGATTTGTCCTCAGTGATCGTATCAGGAAGGTGAACAACAATAATATCTTTTTGGGGTTTTTTTTTTTGCCCTTTGATGCCTAATACCTGATCCCCGTGGCACCCCGTGATCACGCAGGCTGGTGCTGATGTGCTTCTTCCGTGTAGGTTTTGTTGTCTCTGAGCCACATGGCAGTTTATTAATCTTCAAGCCTTCAAGACTCCAAGCACTCTATATTTTGATCATTGGGCACTATCAGCTTTCTTTACCACATTTGCTTATGTACCTGCTTTGTCTTCAGCAATCCTGTTGGGAAGGTGAGCATCGTGGAAAGCCAGTTTAAAAGAACAAGGTGTTCTGCCTTTGAGGGAGTACTTCAGTGGAGGCCCAGTGAGACAGTAAATCTTTACAGAAAGAGATAGCCTCATCTTTCTCCCAGGGAGCATCTAATGGTTTCAGACTGCTGATCTTGCAATTAGCAGCCCAGTGTGTAACCACTGAGCTCTCTGGCCAGTTTGGGGAACACACATGATATAAATAAAAACACGCCACCAGCAGCCCCGTATACCTGTCGTGGCTGGTGATGCTCCAGAGGACTGCCTCTGGAAGCTGGACCCAAGATCAGCGGGCTTCAGGCCACCACTAGCAGGTACAACTATTTACGCATGGACCTCCCTTCACCCTGGGCCCGGTGGGCAGGTGCTGCCCCGGATCTTGCCAGGGAACCCATCACCTTGAATTAAGCGAGCGAAAAAAACCTCATGTAGCGAAGAGTCAGGTACTTTTCCCAACTATTAAATTGGGAGCTTTCTATTTAAAAACAAAATTAAAAGTCTCAATCAGGTGGCCCCAAAGCATGATCACTCTGGGCAAGAGTTTCAGCTGGACATCTCTCAATTTGTGCGTTCCCTGCATGATGCCTTGTGAGTGACACGCAGAGGTGGAGCCCATGAGGCAGGGCAGGGACAGAAGCCTGCACCTGGGAGGCCCATCAGATTTGGATTACGTGTCTCTTCCTCCGCAGTGCCTCCGGCTAGCCTCAGCAAGAGAAGCTAGTTCTGATGTCCTCACCACTTTAGAGGGGCTACGTTGGCTTCAAAAAGCAGGCAAAGGGCCTATCAAGAAACGAAAATCATAATATCAACACAACTTCTCTAATATTTATTGTTGGCCTTTTGGTTATTACTTCAGATCATTCCCTTCCTCTTTCATATTTACTATGGATCATTGCCTACATACTAACAAAATTACAAATTTTGCTTTATTGACATTTGCGCTATATACATACATCATTAAGACTCTACTACTAAATCAATGTTGTATGGTTTTAATACAAAGGTTGCGTGGCCCCAGCGTACATTATAAATACTGCCTTAGACAAAATATCACGGTCAAATTTTTCACTTTTTTTTCCCCCATTTCTTCTCTCAATAAAATTTTTGATGTGCCAGGCACTATGCTAGACACACAGAGGGCTCACACCTGGACCCAGTCCAGCCAAGGCCAGGAGATGGAGCCAGCAATAGAAGCTGTCCAGGCAGGAAAGTGCAGAGGCCATGACGGAACTGCAAAACCGCAAAGACCAATGCCCTCCTTGGGGCTTCGGGAACTGCTACCCCAAAAGCTTACTGCCAGAGTGGAGACACGGAAGATGGCTGAGAGTGCTTTGGGGAAGGGGCAGGAGACAAGCACCCTGGGCAGAGGGTCCGGGGCGGGCAAAGACTTGGTGACAATAAAGGAGAGGCTATGCCACTGGTCAGCCTGGCCAGATGTCAATACCTAAGAGCCCTGGTATGTGAAAACAGAGGGCAACCACAGCAGATCACACAGTGGGAGGGGTCTGCATCATCACCTGGCTGCCAAATTCTACCATCAGAAGGCAGTCAGATACACGCCTAAGAAACTGCCAACTGTTACCACTGCCTCACTGGGAAGCCAAGCAAGCTGGAGCAGAACCTTGACCAGCGCGCCCAAGGTTACTCTCACTTTGCAACTAAGCATCCATTACTGCCGGTCATCCGCTGTGAATTCCCCAAGGAGTCCAAGAGATGTTGGTCATGCCTGCAAGGGCAAAATGTCCGAGAATGAGCTAGTCGGTCAGGGAGGAGCTGGTGTAGGCCTACAGCTCGGAGATCGGACTGCAGGGAGGCCTGGGATGCCACCGCCGGCTGTCTGGAGGTTAAGGAGGGAGAGCCGTTGGAAAACCTCATCCTGCCAGCAACAAGGCCAGGGGATGCGAGCAGGGCTGGAAGATCAGTTCACGGGAAGCCCCGGGCACATGCTGCGGCCCTGCAGGGAGAGAGAACTGGGAGACGTGCAGGGGTGGCAGGTGAGGCTTCGGCGCCTGATGTGTTGGACTTGGAGCACGTGGAATGGCGATATCCAGAGCCGCCTTGCATCCAGCAGCGCCGAGGTGTACTCAGAGGGGCAGCGCTGTAAATAATGGCACCTCCCCAACCACTCAGGCATTTCTGCTAACCCTCGGGTGCAACCCGCAGAGGAGATCTAAACTCGGGTCCTGGGTCAGATGCTCTGACCAGACGGTCCTCTTTCCTTGCGGGCAGTGGGATCATAGTAATCCGGTGGGGAAAGGGGCAGTGCATCAAAAACAGAGGTGACCAGAACCCTCTATTGGCCTCAGACAGCTCTCAAGAGGAGAAATGTTAAAGAATGACGTGCATGTGTGTTTCCAAGAGAGAAACCTATGTCTATCCTTATCTCTTATGTTCCCCCAGAAAAGCCTTGTTACTCAGAGAGAAAGGGCACTGGCATCAGGGGGGAGCTTGTGAGAAACACAACTTCCCTGGCCCCACCCCAGAACCATGCCTGATGGATGGTGCTGACAGGAATGAGGGCAAGAGAAAATGCCAGAGGAAAGAGGAAGGACCTACAGTTTACTGAGAGGCCATCTGCTGTTGCTGGTTGCCCTCACGGCAGTGCCCACTCTGAGTGCGCTGTGTCTGAGTGGGCTGTGCCCAGCCATGGTCCTGCAGAGGGGCATGCTCTTCATGGCTGCGAACTTTCTGAAACAGATTGCCAGGCTGTCTTTCTGAAACAGAACTAAGGAAATTCACATGCCAGCATCCCAGCAAGTAGGTGAACACTCAGCCATGTGTCCCACCCATTGAAAAAAAAGAGTCTGGACATTGGGCCTACACTCAAGTACTCAAGAACACTTTGTTCTAATAACCCGACACTCCGTGATGCTCACCTACCTGACACAATTGCTGAAGTCTAAATGGGTGCATAAACAAATGTGGTGAAGAAAGATGACGATGCCTAGCTATCGAAAGATACAGCATCTGGGGTCTTAAAGGTAAACAAGTAGCCATCTAGGTGGGAAGCAACAAAGACCACATGGAAAAAGCACACCAGCCAATGTGATCACGGGGTATTGACGGGATCTGGTATCAAGCATAAATGACCATAAGAAAAAAAAAATCATGTTGCTGTGAATGATGGGGAGGGTCGAGTGGAAACCCAAAGCCCACCTGTAGACAATCAGCCATCCTCTTACAGAAGGGTCACAAGAAAGAGACAAGCCAGCCAGCATGCAGTATAGCACCAATGAAACGTAAACTTTTCCTCTAGTCTAGTTCCTTAATGCTTCCTACACCCCTCTATCATGACCCCAATTCTACCCTACAAATCCAGTTAAAGCAGAACATGTACATGGGTACAGATAATAACTGGAAATATGGGCAATCTTGGGCCTATAAACCCCTCAGGATCGATATTGATGGTAGTGATACCAGGAGGGGCAGGGGAAAGTGGTGGGGGAGGGGGGGTAAGGGGAAGCCAATCACAATGATCTATACATATAACTCCCTCCCAAGGGGGCAGACAACAGAAAAGTGGGTGATGGGATACATCAGTCAGTGTAATGCATGAAATAATAATAATAATTTCTAAATTATCAAGGGTTCACGAAGGAGGGAGGGGAAGGGAGGAGGAGAAAGAAATGAGGAGCTGATACCAAGGGCTCAAGTAGAAAGGAAATGTTTTGAAAATGATGGAAACAAATGTACAAATTTGCTTGACACAGTGGATGGGTGGATTGTGATGAGTTGTACAAGCCCCAGATAAAATGACTTTTTTAAAAAACAGCTATAAGAGCACCCAATAAAATTATTTTAAAAAAAAGAATCCAACAGCATATGAAAAAAATAACAGAAGAAAAGTTCATAGGGGTTCGTGGAAGTGTTGAAAGACTGAGAAGCAATGAATTAAAAGGCTGGCCCACAACGTCGTTCCATATAGGCAAATGAAAATGGGAAAATACTTTTAGTCCCAAACACATTTAAAAAAATCACTCAAGAAGATACTTCCAGTTCAGGCAACTTACACAGCAATACACATGGATACTTAATGGCATCATAACCAGCACCAATTTTAGACAGAGCATTCCGATTCTCTTTATTCAGTTAGCCAGACTATCTAGGCAAAACACTGGAGATAACAACTGGGGTTTAAGAACTTGTGGGCAGTCATCCAAGATGCAACCACTGGTCTCTCCTTGTCTCGAATGAATAAAATCAAGTGGGAGTGGAAACAGTGAGTCCCAATAAGTCGTGGCTCACACACCACCATTACCTCTACTACCATGAGATCAGAAGAACTAGATGGTGCCCGGCTCCCACTCCTGACTGCCCTGATCAGGATCGTGATAGAAGGTCGTGGACAGAGAGGAAGAAAAGTAAGAACAGCCAACAGAATTCAAACTCATAAAAAAGGATGAGATATACTGGTCTGATGCACTGATGGGACTCCTTCCTGTGCCTGTGGCCTCACTCTTTAAGACTGGGAGTGAACACACATAAGAAGGTCAACTTTCAGCCAAACGATACACAGGCTGAGTCCAGTGAATGGACAATCCTCCACAGGGGACTGAAAGGAGAGCTGGGGCCCCCCAAATAAAGCTCAGGAGGCAGTGAGAACCGGGCAGAAGGATGAATGGAAACAGGAAGCCGAGTGAGGATGTGAATTGAGTGCTGTTAACTACGGAAGGGACTGCAATGAATGTCACAAAACACAATCTGTCTCAAGTGTGGGGAGGGAATCTCATTTGCTCTGAAAACTTTCATGTAAATGACAAGTTTTAAAAGAATGACAAATGAGTGAAAGTGTTGGTTCGGGTAATACATTTTATTTTGATCCAACAGCATCCCTGCTCTTTAAGGTGAAGAATATATTCAAGCGTAATCTTTGTTACCATAGACAACATGCTAATAGGGGAAATTCTACTAAGAAGAATGTGATCTCTAAAGATAATAACACTTTTTTAGTTCAAAAATTCAGTCCAAAAGTCTTGCCCCTTCAAAAAAAAGAACAGTCATTATATTCTCTGGTTTTGTTTTCAATGCTGTCAAGAGAGACGGGGAAATCATTTCCAGTAGGTCATTTCCACACTGGGGCCAATGCCTGAACAAACAAGGCAAGCCAACTAATTGATCTGTAGGAGAAATGCGACCAGACGATGATGAGCCTTGGGGCACAGTGGATTCCGAACCAAGCTGCTTTCGTAGAGACGGGAGGTTCAAACTCACTCCGGAGAAAGATAAGGCAGTCTGGGGCAGCCCTGGACACCCTGGGGCCCAATGCTGCTGCATCCTGTTGGGCAACTTCACGGCAGGGGGTTTCACGTGGTCGCTGGGTTCACGACAGGTTAGTAGGAAAGCGCAGGTATGAGGTACGCCTGTGTGTGCTTCCTTTACCGGGTACTCCATCTTTGTCAGGGGTTGTAAATTGCAGAGAGTCGGAGTCCGTAGGAAAGTGCCCAGGGATTGAGGAGGAGACAGATGGCAGCCAGTCCTGGAAGCAGAACCTTTGATGTGGTGAAAAACATGTGAAATTGCTCACAACAGATGAGTGACTATGCACATGACTGCCCGTGCTTACCTTGCTTATTGGGTAGTCTGACTGTTTACGCATGTACAACTCATCCCGTTTTCTAGTTTCCCAGGGAGCTATGCAGAGCCCTTAATTACACACCAGCCTGGAACAACTCTTTCAGGAGCTAATTCACTGCTCGCCCCTCTTTGTCAGGTGACATGTGTTGTCACAGTACTTCCAGGAAAAGACAATTCATGTATTTCTGATGACGATTCCCCTTCACAGGGGTAATTGATATCGCAGTTCCAAACGAGCAGTTCGTTTGTTTAAAAGCGTGTGTTCTGGCTTCTGGTTCAAGATGCCCAACTGATCACAAGGAGAGTAAATCTTTTTGACAATCAGGAGAAACATATCAAGGCAGGGACGAAGGTCACCAGCAATCTTCAAAAATGACTCGATCGATAAGGAACCAGAAAGGTCCCAGTCCTGGGACTGGAGGAGCGGGCAGATGGGCACACATTCCCAGGAGCTGCTGGGTGCTTCCCCCAGCCTGCCGCGGCTCCACAGCCACATCACTGTTCACAGTGGCAAAACAGTGGGAATTGTCCAGATGCCCATCAGTGGGAGAAGGGTCAACTCTGGTACATACACACAATGGAGTACATGGCACTGCTATGGGAAACAATGGTGAAACCCGGAAGCACCTCAGGACATGGATGGACCTGGCCAATGTGATGCCGAGTGAAGTCAGTTGCCCACAAGAGGTCGAAGACACAAGGACACAAACCAAGACCAGCACCGGCCTACCAGAGGAAACATACTTAGAAGGTTCATTCTCAAGGAAGGGAGGGTGGGAAGACAAAGCATCGGGCGAAAGGGCTGAGAGGTACTGACTTAAAGATGAAAGGGAAGATGGAGGTCAGTAAAAGGAAGAAGAGAAATTGGGGTGGGGCAAATATATAGCAGTGGAGTTTGAGAGTCTGAATTGATGAGCTGATGAGCTGAAATATAAATTCCCACACATAATTGACCCCCCCCGCAGAAAATTCATCACACATAATTAAAATTCCAGGTTTAGAGTCCAAGCTAAACAAATGTCCACCTTAGACCAAAACAAAACATAAATATATGCATGTAAGTGTGCATAAATATGTGTATATGTATATATTGTAGACAGTATTTAACGTCCTTTGCTATCAAAAATCATCAATAAAAAATTGAGATCGGTGATCTACTCTTTCATTATTGAAGGGCATAAAATATACTACCAATGTTAAGAGAGAACAAGATCTAGGAATGTTAACCATCTCTGATGCTAGTCGACCTCCATTCTGAGGGTGCCCTGCTGGCAAAGTGGTTACACAGTGGGCTGCTAACCACGAGGCCAGCAGTTCGAAACCACCAATGACTCCAAGGCAGAAAGAGGACGACTTCTGAACCCATAAAGATAGATCCTTCGAAACTCATTGGAGCAGCTTTACCCTGTGCTACAGGGTCCCCCTAAGTCAGAGTGGACTGGATAGCAGTGAGTTCGTTGTTTGGTTTGGTGACATCACTGAGGTTTGAACAAATGGCTAACACAAGGAAGAAAGCTGGACTTCAAACTGGTAGGAACCTCCTACTAGTGAATGTTTTTCCACCCCACAGCTCCTGGCTGTGACTTAAGAAGATCAGTAAGAATGTCTAATAGTCACCGGAGAATCTTGGGAACGACGGATTCTCCTTCCATGGATACAGAATGGAAAGGCAGATTCCTAGCAGGGGAAGTCACGCAGGAAAGAGATTCTAAGTCCTGGAAGAAAGCAGATGGCAGCCTCACGTGTCCATGGAATCGTAGTGGAAAAGCCAATGAACAGAATGGTTTCGTCTTTCCCGAGTTCCCAGAAACCAAGCAACCAGCCCAAAACTGTGGACTATGAGGTGTGAAAAAAGTACACAGAGATGGTGATGGAAACAAGAATTCTTAGGCACATTACTGTGGAATCAAGAGTCATGTCAGTTCTTAGAGCTGGCTGGAACTCAAAACCAAGGCAAATGCACTGCCATGAAGTTGATGCCGACTCAGAGCCACTGTGGAGGCCCCATGCCAAAAGGATTTCCCAGGCCACAACTCTCCATGGAAGCAGAAAGCCCATCTTTCACCAGAGGAGGGCTGGTGGCTTCAAACTGACGACTTTGCAGTCAGTAGCCCAACCTCAAAGATAACTGTGTACCTTGTACTGCTTTTCTTTCTTCCTTCCTTTTCAAAATCATTTTCTTGGGGGCTCTTACAGGTATTATAACAATCCATTACTCAATTGATCTCAAGCATACCCCTACAACTGTTGCCACCCTCAGTTTCAAAATATTTTCTTTCTTTTGGAACTCTTTGATATCAGCTCCCCTTTATATCCTCCCTTCCCCACCCCAGCCCAGAGGAATCCTTACTAATATTATACACTAATATTATACACTACATTTCTTTCTTTCTTTCTTTCTTTTGCCGTACCTTACACCATCCAATGTATCCATTCCCCTCGAGTAGGATTATATGGTCATTATCACCCTACTTCCTCCCCCTTCATCTTCCTCTTCCCATATCGTCAGGGAATCATTACTCCCACTACTATTTCTAAAGGGTTTATCTATCTTGGATTTCATGCCTGGACCATCTCAATTATGTAAATGAATATATATAGCTCTAACAAGATTAATTAGGCAAGACTAAGACCACAATAGTAAAGGGAGGCAATATTAAAGAGCTAGAGGATAGCTATGTCATCAGTGTTATACTGCACCCAGGAAATACCATCCCTTCCTATGGCCCTTCTGTGAGGGATTGTCCCACTGTCTTACAGGTGGGTTTGCGGTCTCCACTTGGTCTATGCGCCTTCACATGAATTTGATTGCTTATTTTTAAACTTCTGGCACCTATTGCCATCGACACCTCGTGATCACACAGAGTGGTGTATTTCTTCTGTGTGCGCTTGGTTGCTTCCCAGCTGGGTGGCTGCTTGTTTAATTTCAAGCCTTGAAGACCCCGGGCACTCTATCTTTTATTAGCCAGGCACCATGTACTGCTTGTTGGTACAACTCAGTTTTGGGTTTGAAAAGTGTCTTAAGTAAGAAACCCACAGCTACAAACAGCGCCACAAGCCACCACCTGAGGCCGCAACCTCTCTGTTCTCATGTTCCATGGCGAGTGCTGACTTTCTGCACCCTCTCCTTCCCACTTTGGCCCTCCCTCCTATTTCTCTACATCACTGGCAGAACTCACTTTCCAGCAGACTCACGGATCCATCAACCGACACGCCCACCCATCTCCGCATTCCTCCTCTCATTACCGAGCATAACGAACACCAAATCTCGGGGGAGGGGGAGATCTCAGGTGGGGAGGGGAATCTCGGGAAGGGGGGGGGAGAGCAAAGGCAGGAAAAGAAGACTCCCTATTGGCACACTTTGATGTTGCTGTCACTGAGGGTCTCCAAGTCCATCTAGACTCACTGGCGGCCTAGAGGAGGGAGCAGAACAGTGGGGGTGGGGTTCCTGGGCTGGCAGAAAACCACTTGGTCTTTTCTCCTGCAGAGCCACTGGTAGCTTTATAGCTTCACCCCACCGCACCTGCCAGGGCCCCTTACACAAGCTTCAAAGGAAAAAACTCACTGCCGTCAAGCCGCGCGCCATTCACAGTGTCCCTACAGGGCAGTGTAGAACTCACCGGTGTCCAAGCCGGTGAGTCTGGATGAGAGCAGAGTGCCTGGGCTTTCTCCCTCCACGTGGTTGGTGGCATTCAACTCTTGACCTTATGATTGGCAACCCAGGGCACGACCACACGGCTACCACGGCTCTACAGAGCTCAGTCAGCTGTCAGGACAAACAAGTGCTAACACGGGGCAAAGAGGGGTTAAAAAAAAAATGCTTCCTCAAAGGGATCTGGCTCTTGTCCCCACAACAATGGAGGGCAAAAGCAAGAAAACGAGAAGGCGTGAACTAGGCTCGGCAACCTGACAGCACACTGGGATAGAAAGAGTGAAGACCAAATGCCTACGGAGTTACTGGAGAGCACACGGTCAAGCCCTACTTTTCGGTCAATCTGGCACCCCCAAACCAGGGGTCACATCCAGCCATGAGGAAGTCACTGACTGACGAGTTGCCCAAAACAACTAATGTCCAGTGGGCAGAGGGGCTGAGCAAGTCACGCACCACATGCAGTATAGAGAGCAGACGTCAATAAGTACCTGTCAACTAAATATTCACTACATTGTTGTAACTCCCAACATATTAGATTATATGCAGAATAACAAATAACAGAAGAAGAAGAATCAAAGTCCTTATCCTCCAGAGCTGATGTTTCTTAGAACCTCAATTTCTAAATTCTAGAACCCAGGCTAATCCAAGGTCTCTTCAGCTTACATCTGGAGGAACGTAAAAGTCTTCTCTTTTTCCTTACTTGCAGACTCTCCAGTTTCCTGTAAGCTGCTTATGTGTCTTGAATACAGTAACCCCTGTCCCTGGAGCCCTGACTGCCTTGTTCATCCTGCCAACTTCGCACTCAAAATGCATATTAAGTCACTGAGCATGGATGGTATTTAATAACTGTTAGTTCCATGAGAATCATCAGCTGGCATTTAAGATCCTCGAAAATCTACACCTCTCTCATCTGAATGGTAACTACTCCCCTCCAAGAACCTGCTGCTCCAAACATATTAGGGTACTAGTTGTCTCTCTTACTTTGGAAGTATCAGGTGAGACCAGTCCCAGGGGTAACGGCATCATGCTTGGTAAAGCAGAGAATTGGGAAAACAGAGGAAGGCCCTCAAAGAGAGGGGCTGATAGGACAATGGGCTCCAACTTCAGGGCTGTAGGGTGGTGCAGGACTGGGCAGTGTTCTGTTCTGTTGTACATGGGGTCACTGTGAGTCAGAACTCGGGGACACCGACCAACAATTGCCACTGGAACATGCCATGGAAGGACATCTTTGCTTCTCCTGCTTCAAATACCTGGCACCTTTAATCCTTCTCTCAGCTCATACTGAGTCTTCGGCCCAAGGCCTCCTTCTGTCCCCATCAGGCAACTCAGCTCTAGTCCCACCTCCCCATGAAGCCATTCTGAAAGGGCCCCGACTGCCTTGTGAACTCCTCCGGCCTGTTCCTGGGCCAGTGTGCTCAGCCCACACAGCTCAGGAAATCCATCGTCTGCATGTTAGGTTTATTGTGCCAACCAAGCCAAGAGGACACGTGGACAGAGTGTCGTCAGGTCTCAGCTTGACTGGTGGACGACCGAAATAAAGACAGCAGACGTCCATCTCTCTCTTGCTCCCTGGTCATTGGACCAGTGTGTTGCTGCTTTAGCTGGTCTTCTGCCTTAACCTGTGTGCTACACTACATGTGGGGCAAGCCAACTCGTGGATAAATTTGAGGCGCCTTAGAGACCTGTTTCTCCATGCTGGTTCATACAGTCCTTGAGGTTGAGGCTGGTGGATCCTGTAGCTGATGTTGAGTTGAGTATCCCATCCGGGTCTGCTTCTCTAAGCTCCCGAGCTCTTGACTGTCCGTGACCCACCCTGCTGTTTGCTGCCTGTGGGCAGACTGCCTGCCTTGCCTGAAGGACGGCTCCACTGTCTGCTTCCTTGACCTTGGACTTGCACACCATGTGAGTTGAAGGACTTCCAGTATACTCACTGTTGCACGAAAGTGAGTTGACCCTTGAGCCCTCTGTCCTGCTGTGTGGACTAACGACCTGTTCTATTCCTTCTCACGGTGTAAACTTATCCATATATCTATATAAAATCCTGAGTGTCCTGCTTTTGTTTCTCTAGAGAACCCTGCCTACTAACACAGTGCATCATTCTCAGATCACGTGGCGCCACTTTGAACTGGTGAGAGGAAAGCTCTGGAAGGTACAGTCTTGAGGCGCCTCGCTGAAGCGACGTCTGAGCATCCTTCCCACTGTGCTGCTCCCCGGAGCCCCCGAAGGCGCTGCAGCTCTGAAGTGAATCTGAACATGTTTAAAGGCTATTGTGCAAATAAGGGTGAGTTCATTTCTTTGTGAAAATAGAAGCCTAGCTCTAGAATACCTTTTTCGTTGTTGTGAGGGACAGGGTGGGCTCTTCCGCCTCCAAAGTGTACTGCGACCCCGGCTCTAGCCTGTAAGAGAAGGTATCTGGCACCTGAATTGGTGTTTACTGGATGGGTGGCAGCTCCCAGGACATTGGTTATGTGTTATTTCTTGATGACATGGGTACTGATATATACTGAGGTAGGTACCAGGAGTGACACTTTTCTCTATGTAGAGAAATCATAAACAAATCCAGGGAGGTGGTAAGGACTGGGGCAGTAAAATAGGTGATTTGGACAAAGGAAAGACACAATGTTTCAACTGCTGGCCTGGTAGTTTTCAGTGTCTAATCATCTGCAGGGAAGCCTGGTGGTGCTGTGGGTTAAGCAGTGGATATACAGCTCAGCCCCCTCCCCCCCCATGTCAGCAGTGCAGAGCCACCAGCCGCTCCTCTGGAGAGAGCCTCAGTGTCTCAGGCGCCCTAAGACGTTCTGTTCCAGCCTATCACGTCACAGGGAGTTGGCATCGGCTCGGCACCAGTACACTTCTCCTGGTTTCACTTACCTGGGAGGGGATTAAAGAACGCTCTGGCATGTTTGAAGCTGTTAATCACTTTCCCCCGTTCACAAGGTGTCGTCTGGCTGAAATAAAAATGAGTCACTCAAAGCTGGGAAATGGCAACATCTCTGAGGCTAACCCAACATAATTTATAGGAATGCCAGGAGCACCGTTAATTTCCATGAATAAAGCACTCGGAAAATGTAAATGGTATACAAACGCTAAATGATGATGATCACGGCGGCTGAGTTATCTCTATTTTAACCTTTATAAATGTAATTTAAAAATAATAAGCACTTAACTACTACTTCATACTCTCTAATGAGCTCAGAGATACTAATTAAGCCACAGGGCATCCCCTGAAACAGGTATAAATATTTCCATGTAGGGAAAATGGAAGTCAAGTGACTGAGCTAGGGTCACATTGAGAGGAAGCAATGGAACCCGGGGCTCCCTTCTCTGGTGCTTAGAAAAGGCAG
>PVJH01009838.1:0-76822 GCA_004026705.1 Nesogale talazaci | reverse complement strand
TTTGTTGACCTCTAGGAGTGTCTCCCCATTGAGTCCCATGGGGTGCCAGGCCCTGACTTCAAAGTCTATCCTTGACACATCCTCAGGACCTCCAGGCTCTGCTCCCCAGACACACTTGGTGCTTTGCCTTGGTGGCAGATTTCTGCATCTTTCTCCTGCAGCCTTGCTGGTAGGGTCACACCACCAACTTTTCAATTAGAGCTGTGCTTCACCACTGCACCACCAAACTTATTATACAGTGAACAGTGGTTTAAAAAAGACAATCATGATTTGGAAAAACAACTTGCGAATTGAAAAAAAAATGCACTTCCTTTAGGAGGACAAATTATAAAGTATTATAACTTTCACCCTGATCTAGGTAGCTGAGTTTGAACTGTATTTTAGACCCTACTTCTGACTCTAAGATGCTTGTAATAATGACTTAGGGGCCGTGATGTAAGTTTTGAATGCCACTGAATGGATGAGTATATATTTCGACTGAGGCAAGACCCACATGTTACTCTGGAGCAGTTACAAATAGTATTCTAAGATCCAGGAACTATGAAGGTTAACCTTGAGGGAGCAGCAAGCCTGCTGGCTGGATAAAGCTTGCAGTGAGACTTGGTTGTTTTGAGAAGGGAAACAGCTCTCTTCTTAAATACTCATTTGAGCACTCAAGTGATCGGGGCATTTGTCTAATGAGTGCGCTCCTTACATAGGTCATGAAAAGTCTGATAATTAAGAAAGGCCCCTCTATGTGGGCAGCCCATGTTTCTACTGTGAAACAAAGCAACAGTCTCAGAAGCAGTGTCAGATTTGTTGGCACAGATTCCCCAAGTGGCTTTCATAGGTGCAAGAAACAATGGGCAGTTAATAGGAGAATGGAAAGAAGCAATTGAGAAAGAACTCATCCCAGGAAGAAGGATATTTTCAGAAGGTTGCAATCAATGGGATGAATATAGTGGACATTGATGTGGTGATGCAAAGGCACATATGAGTAAGGGTGAACTTTGTCCCCCAATGTTAAGGTGACATAAACAAATTTGTTTTATTTATTTCAAGTAGGAAGCATTTAAAGAGGAGAATTTTCACCTGGCGTTATGTAAAGGGGAATCTCAGAAAGTTGATGAAGACAAAAAAAAAATTAAAGAGCAGATCAGGGTCTTCTGGTCCGACCCTGGGCCGGGGACCCAAGGTCATAGGCACATATGTGGTTAAAATGGCCTGGGGTGGAGAAGAAGACTTCTTGGGGCTCCTAGACACAGGGACTTAATGTACTATCACCTTCAAACCTGCCAATAAAACATTGAAGAGATCTAGGTGTAGACCAAGAGTCCGGCAGCATAGTGGTCATACACCGGGGCATTAACTTCAAGGTTAGTATCAGCCACTCCCTGGGAGAATATGGGGATTTCTACCACCTGAAAAGTTACAGTCTCAGGCACTCACAAGGGCAATTCTACTCTGCCCAATAGGGTTGGTATGAGTCGGTCCCATCTAGATGCAGCGAGTTTGGTTATGTTTTGGAAGGCTAGACTTGGTGGAACATAGAGATGAAACAGTTGATGGAACTAAGGTGAAATTTGCACGATAATGGGAAGATTCAAACGGATCATGTGCGAAGTACTTGCCTCTCCCTTATTTGAATGTAATTATTTTTGGCATGAATTTTGTGTTTTTAATTGGAGGATATTCCCTCTATAGGCTATTGTAAAATTGAAGGTATGAATTTAGGATAGTATAGGTTGGACATGTTAAATCGAGTCATCACAATTGCTTGAACCTGCTCAGGTTGTTAATCTTAAACTAGATGGACAAACGGAGATTATTGCTTTGATTTAAGACATGGCAAAGGCTGCAGTGTTGGTGTCCACACATTCTCTGTGTAACAGTCCTGCATGGCCTGACCATAAGGCAAATTTGCTCATGGAGATTAACTGTAGACTATTGCGGCCTAAGTAAAGTCAAGCTACCTGTGGCTTCAGCTGGTCCAGACATGGTAGCATCAGTGGAGAGAACACAGCAGGCTAACGGAGACTGGGAGTCACTGATTGATCTTGCAAATATCTTTTTTTCCAACCCAATCTCCGATAAGAATCAACTAAAATTTGCTTTCATGGGGAACGATCACAATAGACTTTCACCAATTTGCCTTAGATTACTTAAATTCACCAGCTTTCTGGCAAGTTTGATGATAAGAAACTTGGATTTTGCAGATTGCAGGTGTAGTGATAGATTACATTGGTCGTATTCTGCTAATATCCAGCACAGAAGGAAAGGCGAGAGCAGATTTGCAAACAGGAATGACTCACTTGAGCAATAACCTCAAACTCATTACCACTGAGTTGATTCCATGTTTGACCTGCCCCTGTGGGTTTCTGAGACTATAACTCATTATGGGAATAAAAGGCTTTATCTTTTTCCCACTGAATGATTGGTGTATTCAGACTGCTGCCACCAGGGCTCCTAAATGGTGACTAATAAACTCAGCAAAAATCCAGAGCTCTACCCAAATGGTGAAATTCATGAAAATAATGTGACAGTTATATTCCCTTGTAATATTCTGAAAATGATTAAGAACAAGTTACTGCCACTATCAACCCCCCAAACTGAGCAGAAGGCCTAAAATTTGGTTAGTGAATTTTGGAGGACTCATATTCCAATCTTGAAATATTGCTCCTGTCCATAGAAACATTCAGAAGAAAACTGTTTGTGGGGACCTGAGCAGCAGGCTATGTTTGCGTTATAGAAAGCAATGTAACTTTCTTTGCCTTTATGATCAACATCATACTAGATTTTGAAGGTTTTTATAATATGTGCTCAGGCAGACTGAAGCTATTGGCAAACCCAGAGAACGCTGCCCCATGAGGACCATTGAAATTTAGTACTAGGAAGTCTCCAGAAGCTATAACATGACACACACCATGTGAAAGGAAATGATTTTCCTACTTCTGGGTATTTATTGAGGCTGCTTCATGACAAATAATTTCATAAAATTATCATGAAACCTATGATACCCATAATGTCTTGGATGATACAGGAAGCACTCAAATAAGGAATGCTGTGCCTCAACATAGTAAAAAGGAAATGGTTCTTATAGAATATGTTACCAGGGGAATGCAGAGTGGCACCCCCTGAGCCCACGAACAAGTAGTATGGACAATACCCGATAAACAACTTTCCACCAACCAGCAGAAGGGTTTCTTGGTTCACAGTGCCAAGGTCTACTGACAACATCTGATGTGGAAAGTTACTGCATTAAGATAAGCAGATGGAAGATCTTAATTAAAGAAGGCAAGAACAGCTCACTTCAATGGGCTGGCCCACATACTGTCTTCCTCACTGTGATGAAAAACTTGGACAATGATGAGAGCGTATATGTTTGAATTTTTTACTCATACATGGGCAGTGACCAATGATCTGGTTAGATGATCAGGTAAATGGGCAATGAAAACTGGCAACTAAAGGACAACTGTTTGGGGCAATGGCCTATGAAAAGGACTATGGTTCCTTAAAGGGTATTTTAGAAAAGGACATGTTAATGGCCATGAGAAGGACCCCTTCCTGGAACAGAAGGTAATTGGAACCAGCCGGTGGACATGTTTGCATGCTCCCTTCAAATGGACAATCGGGTCCATGAGATGAATAGACATGGGGGCACTGCAAAGATGGGCTGAATCTTAATATATCCTTTTTAAACCCTCTCAGGCACAAAATGCCAAAAAGGACTGATCTGTATGCCAGCAAGAAAGACAGAGGCTGCAGATGACTATGGGAAGGTATAGCATATAATTGGCAAACAGAATATACTGGACCAATGACACCAGGGGTAACAGGTAGCCACAAATGGATCCTTACAGGAATAGACACTTACTCTGGACTGAGTTTTGCATATCGAGTAATACATGCAGATACCAAAAACACCATGAAATGATTAGAACAAAAGATTTTTTACAAATTTGGGTCACCAAATGTGTTGAACAGGGTTCTCTAGAGAAATAAAATCAAGACACTAATAATTCTATATTTATATAGATAGAAAGATATCTAACATATGAAATAAACAGTTAACTAATCTATAAAGCAGTACTAATGACTTGGTTCAACCTACTTGTGTAAGACAGCTAGTAGACTTTAGACTAGTAGGCAGCCCTTTGAGTCTTGAGGGCCACCAAGTAGTCTTCTGTAGAGCAATTCAGACTATGCAGTCACAAGCAGCAAACGGCAAAGCAGGTCACCAACAGTCAGACAGATGACAGAGTCCAACAGTCCCCAGCTCAAGAGATGTCTTTTCCAGGAGTGTGGTGAAGCAGGGCTTGAAGGAACCTCAAATCACATCAACACAGTCCACCGATTAGGTGTCACATGGGTAGTGTACCTTGTTGATCGAGGCACAGGACAAACAAGGTAATTGGCTGGTCGGAATATCCAAGAGCAAGAGTACCAAGGTGAGGATCACCGAGCCATTTTTATCTTCACCCTTCAATTGATCTTACATGTGTTCATTGGCCATGTTATCACCACAAACCTACCTATCTTCTTTGGCCATATTGGCACAAAAAACCTACCTATCACATCCTACCCCTTGCCAACTTGGTACCTGTACACAGTTCTTTAGCCATATAAAATTTCCAGACATCAATGAAATCAAACTTATACTTAACATCAAACATCTATCATACATATAAATGAGAACACACTGAGTCCAATTGTAGGTGATATATCATACATGAACAAAGAACAGATTTTCAATAAGCTCATATAAAGAAAATACATGAACAATCACAGACCTTGTTTTTGCAATTGATCATGTGGTCATAACTGATAGGTAGAACTACCTTCTTCTAATGTCCATTCTGTATTAACTTTGCCCTCAGCAATCACCTCAGCTTATTGTGGTATTTTGCCTGGTGGAGTGACCCAGACCTTCTATGTCATTAGATATTCTGTCATGATGGGGATGCTGTAATTTACCATTTACTTTTATCATAGGGCATGGTAGCACTAAGAATCAGCCTATGGGAGCTCCTGGATTCCAGACATATTCTCCTTTACTCCCATTATGTAATTTCAGTCCAATGACCAGTCCAATTTCTTTTTGGTCATTAGGATCAATCACACCACTCAGTACAGTGACACCCTTCCTGACCTGTTGATCCAAAGGCATGAGAAGCCAAAAGTGGCCAAGAGGCCTTCTCAGCTGCCAATTTAGTGAAATCTATGCTGTGTTTCCAGGTGGGAGAGTTCATTTCTCTGGGACCAGGACCTCCAGAACCAAAGCACACAGGGTTGCTGGGATAGGAAGCAAAAATGCTGCAAGTGAGTCACTAGGAGTAATAGAGGTGCCACTCCATTTTCCACCCCTTGGTTCCTGGACACAGGAATTCTGACTATTGGAGACACACCACCATATATTGGCCGCTGGTTTAAAGTGTATACAGCTTCCTGGAGAACACCGCCCCAACCCTGCAAGTTGTTGTTATGCAGTTTGCATCGCAGTTGTGTCTAGGAGTCCATTCCATTGTTCTATCAAGCCAGCTGCTTCAGGATGATAAGGGACATGATATGACCAGTGAATTCCATGGGCGTGGGCCCATTGCTGCACTGAATTTGCTGTGAAGTGAGTTCCTTGATCTGAAGCAATGCTATGTGGGATGCATGCCAGTGGATGAGGCATTCCATAAGTCCACGGATGGTGGTTTGGGCAGAAATATTGTGTGCAGGGAAGGCAAATCCATATCCAGAATAAGTATCTATTCCAATCAGAATAAAACGACCCCCCCTCCATGATGGAAGTGGTCCTATATAATCAACTTTCCACCAAGTTGCTGGCTGATCTCCCCAAGGAATGGTCCATATCTTGGACTTAATGTTGGTTTCTGCTACTGGCAAATAGGGGCAGTCAGCAGTGGCTGTGGCCAAGTCATCCTAGGTGAGTGGAAGTCCATGTTGCTGCGCCCATGTATAACCTCCATCCCTGCCACTATGTCCACTTTATTCATGCGCCCATTGAGCAGTAATAGGAATGGCAGAGGAAAGAGAAGGACCAGTCTCCACAGTGCGTGTCATCTTATCCACTTGATTGTTAAAGTTCTCTTCAGAGGTAACCCTTTGGTGAGCATTCATGTGAGACATGATTACCTTTACTTTCTTGGGTCATTCAGAAAGGCCAATCCACATAGTTCTTCCCCATATCTCCTTGTCACCCATCTAATCATGTTTCTTCTAAGTCCTTGACTATCTAGCCAAGTCATTAACCACAGCCCATGAATAAGTATACAGTCTCACATCTGGCCATTTTTCTTGCAGGCAAACTGAATGGCCAGGTGCACTGCTTGAAATTCTTCCCATTGGGAGAATTTTCTTTCACCACTATCTTTTAGGGAGATTCCAGAAAGGAGCTGTAGTGCTGCTGCTGTCCATTTATGAGTGGCACCTGCATATCATGTAGAGCCATCTGTGAACCAAGCATGACTTTTTTGTTCTTCAGTTAAATTATCATAAGGATCTCCCCAGGAGGCCATAGGTGCAGACTGGGAGAGAGAAGGTAATGTGACAGGAGTGGAGACTGTAGGCATTTGGGCCACTCTTTCATGTAGCTTACTTGTACCTTCAGGTCTTGCTCTGGTCCGATCTTCTATGTACCACTTCCATTTAATAGTGGAGTGTTTCTATGCAGGTCTAATTTCATGACTGCACATGGGACAATACCCAGTTCATGATGGGTATTTCAGGCCTCATGGTGACTTGTAGGCCCATGATAAAGCGTTCAGTCTCCACCAAGGCCCAGTAACAGGCCTACAGCTGTTTTTCAAACGGGGAATAGTTGTCTGAAGGGAATAGCAAGACTTTACTCCAAAATCCCAATGGTCTATGCTATGATTCACCTATAAGGGTCTGCCAAAGACTCCACACTACATCTTTATCAACAACTGACACCACTAGCACCATTGGGGCAGCTGGGTCATATGGTCCCAGTGGCAAAGCAGATTGTACAGCAGACTGAACCTGTTGCAGAGCCTTTTCTTGATTTAGGCCCCCCTCAAAATTGGATGCCTTTTGTGTCACTTGATAAATAGGTCGAAGTAGAACACCCAAATGAGGCATATGTTGCCTCCAAAATTTGAAGAGGGCCACTAGGCATTGTGCCTCCTGCTCTGTTGTTGGGGGAGCCAGATGCAATAGCTTATTCTTCACTTTAGTGCCCCTCACCATGCCCCTCACCACTAGACTCCTAGAAATTTTACCGAGGTGGAGGGTGCTTGAATCTTTGTTGGGTTAATTTCCCAACCTCTTATATGCAGATGTTTTACTAATGAATCTAAAGTCTTTGATACATCCTCCTTAGTTAGTCCAATCAGTAGAATGTCTTCAATATAATGGACTAGTGTGACATTTTGTGGAATAGACAGGCGATTCAAGGTCCCTTCAGACTAAATTATGGCACAGGGAGCGAGTTGTGAAAGTGTACTGTTAGCCCTGCCAGCTGAAGGCAAACTGCTTCTGGTAATCCTTCAAGACTGGTATTGAGAAGAAGGCACTGGCCAGATCAGGAGAATATTTGCTCAAGCAAAGAGATCACATTTGAAACAGTAGCTACAATTGGAGTCACCACTCGGTTAAGCTTATGATAATCCACTGTCGTTCTCCAGGATCCATCTGTCTTCTTTATAGGCCAAATGGGTGAATTAAATGGGGATGTGGTAGGAATCACCATCCCTGCATCTTACACGTCTTTGCTGGTAGTTCTGATCTCTGCAACCCCTCCAGGAATGCAGCACTAGTTTTGGTTTACTATTTTCCGAGGCAATGGCAATTCTAATGGTGTCCATTTGGCCTTTCCCACCACTATAACCCTTATTCCACATTTCAGGGATCCAATATGGGGATTCTGCCAGTTCCTAACTATGTCTATTCCAATGATGCATTCTGGAACTGGGGAAATAACCACAGGATGGGTTCAGGGACCCACTGGACCCATAGTGAGGCTTACCTGAGCTAAAACTCCATTGATAACTTGACCTCCATAGTCCCTACTCTGAATGGTGGGCCTTTGAAACACTTTGGTCCCCTGGAATTAATGTCAGTTCAGAGCCAGTGTCCAGTAATCCTCAAAAAGTTTGATTATTTCCTTTCCCCCAATGAACAGTCACTCTTGTGAAAGACCGCAGACCCCTTTGGGGGAGGCTAGAACAAAGACTAACAGCATAAACCTTTGGTGATGTGGCAGAGTTCTTCTTCCAAGGAACCTGGCCTTCTCCTCAATCAAGGAGTTGTGGGTCTGTAAGCTGGCTAAGGTCTGGTTGTTGATTGAGTGATCTTGATTGTCTATCCCGCTGTTCACCTGATCCAGCATTTTTCTGCCTGTATAGGTCATGTAAATAGTACTTTCCCATGTATATCACTCCTAGAACACCATGACTAAGTACAATGCCATAAGACCAAGGGACATTACAGCCCACAGGATACAGCAGTGGGCCAAGAAGCATCACCTTAAATGACTATATCTTATTGTATACCATGCTTAGAGTAATGTTCTGGTAGATAATTAGAATGGGAAATTGAGCCATTTGCTATCCAAAACATGGGGAGATAAACACGAGGAGCCAATTTTCATGCCTTCATGAGCAAGTCCACTCAACATGAAGGGGACGAAAAGGAGGATCACACTTATTAGATTTCTACATTTTCCAGGAAGGACATCACCTACAATTTTTTTTTCTCCCAGGTGCTGATACTGAGGACCTCAAATGCATCTGTGAGTACCAGAAGCCATCATGATCCCTCAACAAGAGAATAGTCATGCCCCTGAACCTGTATATAAGAACCCCCAAAGGCCTGGTGGGTTTGGATTATTGTAGTCAATTCCCATGACCCTTCTAGTCACTACTCCTTATGTGATATATTATAATTCTGTGGTTATAATCTGTTATAATCCACAGGTTATAACTGTGATTATAATCCTATATTTTTTGGGGGGCATTACTGTCTCTGGTGGTTGTGGGTGCTACCCAGTACTGCTCCTAAGATCCACCGCTGGATTTGAACCTCCAAACCTGCAGGCCACAGTCCCACACTCAACCACTTAAGCCACCAGGGCTCAGCCCTATAATCCTATTTTATAAAACATTCTCTATTTCATGAATAGATAGGGTTAGTGTGGCATTGAGACTTGTCTATAGTAGAGGGAGTGAACTAAGCTATATCCTTTGTTTCTTTAGGGTATCTTTAGACTCTTCTAGATGGAATGACTAAAGACATTATCCTTTGTATCCTTGGGGGTATGGGCTGCTAAAAAAATGAAAATCACACCTCCATCAAAACCATTATTCTGTTTCCTGACTTAACTCCAGTAGAAACAAGAAGATCTACTTTGACTTTCTAACACATTTTGTCTTCTGGTTCTAGACCCTACAGTTGGCTTCCCTCAGTCTAAGCTTCTGGTTTGAGAATTAACAGCACCCACAACCAGGTGACATTTCCCTAGTTTTGTGAGTTTCTGTGAGATGTTTTTGACATGGAGAAATGTATTTAAGGGAGAGGTGTCGGGGGTGGGGGGGGGAGTGGGAATGGAGTAGAATAACATCTGAGAAAAATTGGACATTAATACTAGCCCAGGAGCTAATTGATTGGGGAAGAAGGAATCCAGGTAGATTTACCCACCCAGAGCTCCTGCTGCCAGCCAGAAAATTAAGAGGTAAGGAGAAGGAGACTGGGAGGCCAAGTCCTAAAATTAGAACCATGGTACCAGGGCCTGCCCCAGACATGTTTTGAGTTCATTTGTTATGAAATTGAGTGCAATGTCCTTATCCAATGACACAGTCCAAGAAGAATAGGTGAAATGACACGACTGTTGATATTCTTGAGTACGAAATCCAGGAAATTCAATCCGTTTGACTTTGAATATTTAGCATCCAGCTAGCTGAATCTATTGATATTGCATGCTATTCACAGTTACTGTTTACGTGAGGTATATTAATGATAGCAAATTTAAAGATCAGTTCCTTTTTTGCAAACCTCTTGAAATGACAACTACTGCATGTGATGTATTTGACACAGTTGGTTCATTTCTGAAAGAGCATAAGCTGTCTTGGGAAAATGGTTTGTGGAGTTGCACAGATGGTACTCTACCTATGTTAGGATGTTGACCTGAATTTCAGTGTTTGATACTGAATGAGTAACCAAAATCCATGAGAACTCATGTATGATTCATCAGCATATATTAGCAATGAAAACTTTGCCACTAGAGTTATGAGAAGTAATAAGAAGTGTCATAAGTTATGTCAAGTAGGTATAGGTGAGCACTTTTAACAATTGACTGATTTCATAATTCTGGAACAAGTTGGATGTACTGAATAATGTTCTGCTATTTCACACTGAAGTAAGATGGTTGTTGGGAGGAAAACTTTTAAAATATGTTTTTGAGTTTCGTGATGAACTCAAAACATATTTTAGTCAGAAAGCAAGACTACAGTTCAAAGCACTTTTTAGTAATAAAAATGAACTATAGAAAATAGCTTACTTGGTTGAAATCTTTGCCATCTAAAAAGTGACTCAAATTTATCACTGCAAGCACCAAATGCAACATGCCTCGATTTGTCTGAAAAGATCCTGTCATTCCAAATGAAGCTTCAGCTTTGGCACCCCCATAAAGGATGAAAATAAAATTTACATGTTGCCTACCTTATCTGTTTTTTTGAGGAATATGATATTGAACTAGACAAAAGGATACTGATGTTAATCCTGTGAAAGAACACTTGTACACGTTTTCAGAAGAAATCTCATCCTCCATTCTAAATCTACCTGACACCCCATTTGCACTTGCCAGAAGCTCATTCACAGCTAAAGTTGATGATGTTCCTGAGATCATACAAGAGAAGTTCACTGAATTTATTAACAGCAATGCAGCAAGAACTGATTTCTCTACAATGCCAGTAACAAAATTCTGGATCAAGTGTTTGCAGTCATGTCCTATTCTATCTGAGACTGTGTTGTGCTTTATTCCATTTCTAACCACATATCTTTGTGAAACAGGGGTTTCCAGCTTGTTGGTTATCAAACCTAAATACAGAAGTAGATGTGTGTAAGTTTGTGGCAGTCATGTGCTTATGTTAATTTCATGATTGAGATGTAGGGGTGGAGTCTAGCCTGTTAATCTGGAGGTAGCCATTAAGTAGCCAATGAGGCCTATGTATGGGCATGGCTTTCCCCTGAGACTTCTGGGAAATCTCATGGTATTTTCCTCATGTAGATGAGAAGCCATCTCCCCAATTGTTGGGAGTCAGTCTCCAAGATGACAAACTACAAACAAGACAAGATTGCAGTGTCCCATGAACTGGAGCAGCTGAAGGAAAAGCCATGTGGCCTTATCCTGATGGAATCAGACCTCTGAAGCTGGAGAAACCACCTGAAGAGCCCCACCAGTGCTGAGTTGCCTCTACCACCAGTGGATGCTGTTGATGGACCCTGAGCCCTGGAAGCGAGGAGCCATGGGGAGACCCTGCCAGCGCCGGGATTCTGCACCCACTGACCTGTGACTTTGTGTGTCGGAAGGAGACATTATAGACTGGTACAGGGCATATGGGCTAATATTGGACTTATGATTTTGAACTGGACTGGGTTGGGAGGCTTTCTTAATGTCCCATTCCTCTTGTATATAAACCTTTCCCTTATAAACATATGCATGTTTATGAATTTGTTTCTCTAGTCTATCGGACTAACACAAAGATGATTTTCATTGTACTCTTCCAAAGACTGTCCTGAGAATTTCTGATTTGGTGAGAAAGAAGCTATCTCAAAATCACATTCATGTTGATTTTTTATGCATAGTGTCACAGAATGTAGCAATGTAGTTTACTGTTACTATTTCACAATATATATTGCATATTGTTTTTGTGATGAATCACTGAATTAGTCTGGGTAGACTAGAGGAACAAATTTCAGAGACATGCATATAGGTATAAGGAAAGGGTTTATATACAAAAGAAATATGCTTAAATGAAGTTCAATTTGTAACAATGAAAATACATCCTGCATATTAGATATTTAAATTATGATTCATAACAGTAGTAAAATTACAGTCGTGAAGTAGCAATGAAAATAATGTTATGGTTGGGGGTCACCACACATGAGGAATTGCATTAAAGGGTTTGACATTAAGAAGGTTGAGAAGCATTGGCCCAAGGAAACTCTGACTGCCCATTTAGGAGAGCTCCCTCCCACACTCATTGGCTTTACACGCAGGTGGAGAAATCCCACCCATTCCTTGCGACACCACTAACGATTGAGGGATCTCCCCATAAAATGTCTGGGAAATTCCCACCTATTCCCCAAGGCCATAGAAGTGACTGGAGAACTCCTGGCCCACAATTGAGGTGCTCCACGCTGCCGTGGGACATTTGCCCAACCTACGGCGATCTCTTCACCCTTCCATCCACGGTGCTCCCATTTGCCCACGACAGCACTCCAGGTTCAGAGAGCAATACCACATGCCATTTAGGGTGCACCACCACAGTTTCCTGGGAGATCAGCCAGTGAAACGCCATCCTCCTGGGCCCACAGCCACCTGACCAGTGTATGATGAAAGGATGATAACTCACATTCTAAATAACAGAATACTGGTTGGCTGGGGTAAGAATGAGACCACAGGAAGATACGGTGGTCGCCTGCTCTCCCAGTGCAGCTACTTGTAGGTAGTTCAAAGAAGCACTCATAAGAGTCCCCCAAAGAGAAAGCCCAGTACTCTTTGACTCTTTGGAAGATGGCACCTGGCTCCTCTAAAACAACACATAAACAGCAACCAGCCCCAAAAGCCTCAATAAAAAAGTAGGAGAAAGAGAGGAAAATGCCAGAAGAAATCACAAGCCTAAAGAAGATGACATTGATTTGTCACAGAAAGAAATCTTCAGAATGTTGCTTGGAGTCATATAGCATACAAGGAAAGCAATACAGAAAAAGGATAAAATGATAAAGGAGATAAAGGCCATGCACCAAAGGGAAATAAAAGGCCTAAGAGATTAAATAGCAAAGTGCAGTAGCAAGTTAACACTTTGCCCACAGACTTGAGGACCCAGAGAATTGCACCAGTGTCCTAGAGGATAACTAGGCAGATTTCAACAAACAATAAAGGCAGTCAAATACCAATCAAAAGAAACTAAAGGTAACTGAGACCCATGCCTGATGTTAAGAAGAGGAACAATACTAGCATAATTGGACTTCTAGAACAAGACACAACAAAGAAGTCAACAGAGAAAATAGTGAGGGATTTCTTCGAGGTAAATTTCCACAGCTTAATAAATGAAAATCAGGCAATCATTCAGGAGCTTGAAAGAACACCAACTAGACTGAATCCCAAGAAGAATTTACCAAGACACATAACAGTTAAATTATCCAAGTATGAGAAAAAGGAGACAATCATAAGAGCAGCTAGAGAAAAGCAAATAGAAACTAATAAAGGTACTCAAATAAGAATATGTTCAGACTTGTCTGTGGAAACAGTGAAGAGGAGGAAGGAGTGGAGTAAAATATTCCAAAAATTGAAGAAAATAATGCAAACCCAAGAATACTATACCCAGCCAAATTACCTATTAAGATATATAGAGAAGTTAGAGTCTTTTTAAAAATTTTTTTTTGCATCACTGCCCTCTGCTGATGGGTGTAGGAGGCCCAGCCTTTGCTCCTGTGAGCTGGAATTGAATCTCCATCCCAGTGGGCCGCAGTCCCGCACATAACCACAACGCTACCAGAGCTCAGCCCAAAGTTAGAGTCTTCCTAGACAAGAAAACCTCAAAGAATGTGTAAAAAGAAACCCAGCCCAACAAAAGATCCTTGCTGACTCAGTAAGGGCAGAAGATCAACACTCACTGAGCCCAAATTAGAGACCTCCACATAGAACAACTCCACCAAAGAGTAACAAAGACGAAACAGTCACTAAGATAGCATTAGCTCAATGGTGAAAAGAAGGCAAGAATGAACCAGACACATATACATAACACAAACTGATAAGATAGGCAAGTAGAAAAACACCTAACACAAAAGGTGCAAGATGACATCATAGCGTCTACAGGTGGATGTCGTAACACTGAATATCAGTAGATTGAACTCAGGCATTAATAGGCAGAGGCTAGCAGCCTGGCTTAGAAAATATAGCCTATTGATCTGCTGCCTACAGCAGACACATCTCAAGCTTACACACAGAAACAGGCTGAGGATTTAAGGCTTGTGAAAAATATACCAAGCAAATGTCAGTTCAGAAAGAGCAGGGGTAGAACTCTTAATCTCTGACAAAATTGTTCTCAAGGTACAAGGCAGAACATGACACAAGGAGGAATATTATATAATGCTTAAAGGAACAGTAGACCAAGAAAAAATGAGTTTAATATATACACTCCCAATCAGAGACCCACAAAATGAAAAACACACTCCAAAAAGTGAAAGAAGAAATCAGAGGCTCAACAATTATAGTAACTGACTTTAATATACCACTTTCTGAAAAAGTCAGATGACAGGGAAGGAATTTAACAAGGAGGCTACAGATCTAAAAAGCACAATTGTATGACTTGATATGATATTTTCAGAGCTTTTCACCCAAATGCAAAAAAAAATTCACATTCTTTTCAAGTCCATATGGCACATATTTGAAGACAGACCACATGCTGGGCTCAGTTCAAACCTATGTCAAGGATGATGAAAAAACAAGGGCAATAATTGGAGAATGAATAACTCTCTATTGCAAAAGGAGTTGGTATTGGCCCAGATCAGAGGGGAAATCAGGAAGTTTCTAGAAACAAATGAGAATGAAAATACGACTTGCCAAAATCTTTGGACCACAGCAATGGCATTTGTCAAAGGAAGTTTCATAGCAATACATGCACACATGAAAAAGGAAGAGAGACTTACGTTTGATATGCTTGCACAAAACTTACACCAAATAGAGCAGAGTCAACAGGACAATCCTACAAAAGAAAATAAATAATTAAAATCATGGCTGAGATACAGGAGAGGGAAAACAAGAAAACTAAGGAAAAAATTAATGCAGCTAAAAGTTGGTTCTTTGAAAGGATCAACAGAATTGATAGACCACTGGCAAACCTGGTCAAAGAAATTAAGAAACAAATTTCAATAGGAAGGATGAGGGATGAAGCAAGGGGCATTACAACGGACTCTAATTCAATCAAAAGGATAGTTACATAATACTATGAAAACCTGTATTCTAATGAATTCAACAATTTGGAAGATATGGACAAATACTTGGAAAAACAATCTCACTATAGTCTATCCCAGATAGCTGCCCCAAATCTCAACAAACGTTTAGCAATAGAAGAAATAGACATGGTTATCAAAGGATTACCAATAAAAAAATCCCCCTGGCCAGATGGCTTCACAGGAGAATTTTACCAAGCATTCAGGGAAGAAATTGCACCAACACTGCACAAGTTCTTCCAGACATATATAAAGATGGATAACTACCAAACTCTTTCTATGAAGCTAGGATAGCTCTGATACCTAAAGTAGAAAAGGATCCCACAAGAATTGAGAACTACAGACCAATGTCCGTAATGAACATTGGTGCAAGAATCTTTAACAAAAAATTATTCAGTAGGATACAAAAGCATATAAAACAAAAATTCATCATGACCAAGTGGGATTCATATCAGGGGTGCAGGGATGGTTGAATATACAAAAGACCCCTAACATTATTTGTCACATTGATATAAAAAAATTATAAGAACCACATGATAACATCAATATATACAGAAAAAGTATTTAACAACATCCAACTCCCATTACTGTTCAAAACAGTCAAGAAGATGGGATTGGAATGGAAATTCCTCAATAGTATACAAGCTATATATGAAAAACCAACAGCCAATGTGGTAGTCAATGCAGAAAAGATGAAAACAATTTCATGAAAAAGGGGACCACTCCCATTTAATATTGTAATGGAGCTCCTCGCAACAACATAAGGTGAAGAAATGACATTGTCTGTGGAAGGAAGAGAAGAAACTACCGTTATTCACAGATGATATTATTCTATATGTTGAAAATCCTCCACACTCCAGAAGAAGAATGTTAGAAGTGAGAGGAACATGGGAGAGTGAAAAGATATAAGATCAAAAACAGAGATCTATCAGACTGCTATACACATCAGACAAGATCACAGAAGAGGCACTTAAAAAAGGTAGTACCCTTTATAATAACCAAGCACAAATGGAACCATGTAGGGATATAACTAAAAAAAAAAAAGATTTGTATGAGGAAAAATACCGAACAGTATTATAGAAACCAAGGGCGACCTCATCAAATGGAAGAACATCCCATGCTTGTGAATTGGAAGACTCAATATAGTAAAGGTGTTAGTTCTGATCAAGGCACTATATAAGTTTAATGCTATGCTGATATGAATACCATCATCCTTCTTCAAAGAATTCGAAAACCTGATTACCAACTTCATATGGAGTGAGAAGAGAACTCCTCAAGAAGAAGGACAAAGTGAGAGGACTTGTTCTACCTGACATGCACCTATTATATGGCCACAGTGGTCAAAACAGTGTAGTATTTGTATAATGACAGGTACTCAAACTAATCAAAAAGAACTGAAAGCCCAGAAATAAAATCATCAGCATACTGACAACCTATTTTTGATCAGGTTCCCCCAAAAATGTCAAATGGGAAGCAGATACCCTCTTCAACAGTGGTGCTGGAAAAAAATGAATATCTATGTGTGAAAAAATGAAGCAACAGCTTGATCTCACTCCACACACAAGAAGAAACTTAAGATGGATCACAGACCTTGAAGTAAAACCCCAAACTATTAGGGCCATCAATGAGGGAATTAGGACAAACCTGAGAATTTTGATACAGGGAACACACAGGCTATCAGAAATAGGGAAGGACACAAGGATGAACTACAAATTGACAAGTGGAATATACCGAAGACAAAACACCTGTGTACATTGAAAGAATTAACGAGAGGAATAAGAGAGACCATAGACTGGGAAAAAAAACTTTAGCAATGACACATCAGACAGTAGCCTTATCACTAAAATCTACAAGGTTTGCAAGCTTACAATAAGAGAAAAACTGTCCACTGAGGAGGTGGGCAAAAGATCTGAACAGAAGTTTCACAGGGACAGAAATCCGAATGGCTAGTGAACATATGAGAAAAGTTCCTCATCATTAGCCATAAGAGAAAGGGAAAGGAAAACAACTATGAGATACCATCATACACCCTCAAAGATAGCCCAATTAAAAAAATCTGAAAGTAACAAGTGTTGGAGGGACTGTGGTGAGGTAGAAACTCTTGTCCATTGCTAGTCAATCTGTAGGTATGTGCAGTCATTATGGAAATAGATTTGGCAATATCTAAAACAGATGGAAATCGATCTACCATAGGACCCACAACCCCCCTATTAGGCGTATACAAATCACGGCCAGACATCTGTGCTCCAATATTCATCACGGAACTGTCCACAGTGGCAAGCAGTTGGAAGCAAGCCCATTTTCCATCAATGGATGAATAGATTAAAAAAAAACCAATATGGTTCATAGAGACAATGGAGTATTACACATCACTAAAAAGCAGTGATGAACACATGAAGGACATCGCCACAGAGGATGAACTGGAGGAAATCTTGCTAAGCAAAGTCAGCAAACACAAAAGGACAAGTACATGAGTCCATTGAGGTGAGCTTAAAAATTGGGGCATTGGGGCACAACTACTATATTCATACATTCCTGAGGTGAAGTCCAGGTGCCAAATCCAATCCAGGATACTTATGACAGCCAACTAAATAGCAGGGGGCAAGAAAGAGAGCAAGAGAAAAAGACTGTGTAGGTTGGGAACAGGGCGCTAATGCACCCAAGAGAAGGTTGGTGTTTATATCCTGTGGTGGTCATATATTCGTTATGCCAATTTCATGATTGAGATGTAGGGGTGGAGTCTAGCTTGTTAATCTGAAGATAGCCATTGAATAGCCAAGGAGACCTCCGTGTGGGCATGGCTTTCTCCTAAGACTTCTGGAAAATCTCGCAATATTTCCCTTGTGGAGACTAGAGACCATCCCCCCAGTTGGGAATCTGTCTCTGAGACGACAAACTATGGATAAGACAAGATGGCAGTGTCCAAGGAACTGGAAGAGCTAGAGGAGAAGCCACACGGCCTTACCCTGATAGAACCAGATGTCTGAAGCTGGAGAAGCCACATGGAGACCCCTGCCATCTCTGAGTTGCTTCTACCACCACTGGATGCTATCGATGGACCCTGACCCCTGGAAGTAAGGAGCCATAGGGAGACCCCTGTCAGAGCCAGGATTCTGCACCCACTGGCCTGTGACTTCTTGAGTTGGAAGGAGACTTTGTAGACTGGTATCAGGCATTTGGGTTAATATTGGACTTATGATTTTGAACTGGACTGGGTTGGATGCTTTCTCAATGTCCCATTCCTCTTGTATATAAGCCTTACCCTTATATCCATATGCCTGTCTATGAATTTGTTTCCCTAGTTTACCCGCACTAACACGTATCTCCACAGAAGGGGGAGAAAGAGAGTAGGCATCAACCTAATATGCAAAGACATGGATACCACATAGTAGCATGTACCAGGGAACCAATAGAGAGGTCTATGGGTTCAGCCCCAATCCCAACTATGTGGACATCCACCTCTCACTGTAGAAGAATGCACTTCAGAAGACAGCACTGAAGCCACAGCTTGAGGAGATGGGCACATTTGATTAGAACACACAGGAGAAACAAAGAGGGATGGAGAGGGAGGGGAGTGCATCCTGGCCAACCAAGCTCCAAGGATGATATTCCTGCTTAGAACAGGTAATGCACAGAGAGGACCATAGGCTGGCCTCACCACAAGACACAACATCCCTCATGAACCATAGTGCTATGCAGGACAACACTGCAGACACGGTGTGGAAACTCTGCCCAATCAGAACCCATCACACTGGGGTGAAACACTATGGGCGTGCAACAGAACAGCAAGGGGAGCAAAGTGATGAAATCCCTGGGGAATACCAAAAATGAATTTGGAGATAGAGTGTGGTACCCCATCAGACACGAATTGCAAAACATTCATAAGTCAACAAGCAGAACTTGAACTGTCTATAGGCTTTCCCATTTTTGTCAGTGTCTTTCTTTTTGTGTTGTTATTTTGCTTTTGGTTTATTTTTTTTTGTTGCTATTGATTTGTTAGTTTTGATTTTCTTTGTTTTTGTGTGAATTATCCTAGTTTTTGTGCTTATTAATGTCTCTGTATGCATATCTAGGTAATATAGGCAGGGTAAACAATTCAGAGGCAATAAGAATGGGGCTGAAGTTTCCAGGGGGATACAGAAGAGAAGATAGTAAAAAGGAAGGGATCAGGGGAACCCAACCCAGAGACAAACAAACAAGTGAACTAAAATCAGTGGAGAGAAGGGTATAGGATGTTTAGTGGGGCTTAATCAAGGGCAATGTAGCAGCAAGGAATTACTAAACCCGAAGGAAGGCAGAACATGATGGTGAGTCAAAAGGAAAGTAAGAGGAAACACAGGAAAGAACCTGGAAGCAAAGGGCATTTATAGAAGCCTAAATAAGTTAAGTGCACATGTAAATATATGTTTATATAAATATATAAATAGATCTATGTGTTTATACCTATATGTAAATAATTAAGTTTACAGATGGACATTGGACCTCGACTCAAGTACTCCCTCAACACAAGACATTTTGTTCTAATAATTAGACCTGCTGTGATGCTCATCTTCCCAACATGATCGCTGAAGACAAAATGTGTGTGTAAACAAATGGGGTAAAGAAAGTTGATGGTGCTCAGCTATCAAAAGATATAGCGTCTGGGATCTTAAACGCTTAAAGATAAACAAGCAAGCTGAGATGCAACAAAGCCCACATGTTGTGTGATCATGAGGTATTAATGGGATCAGGTATCAGTCATCTAAGACCCAGAATAAAATCATACCCAATGTGAATGTGGTGGGGGTATGGAGTGGACATCCAAAGCCCATCTGTAGACAATTGGACATCACCTCATAGAAGGGTCACAAGGAAGAGATGAGCCAGTTAGGGTGCAGTATAGTACTGAAAAAACACACAACTTTCCTTTAATTCCTTAATGCTTCTTGCCCTCCCCTAGCATGACCTCAATTCTACCTCACAAATTAGAGACTAGATAAACTCCTTAGGGACAACAATGAGAATAGAGATACCAGGAGGATAAGGGGAAGATATGGGGAGAAAGAGGGAATCAATTACAAGGATCAATATATAACCCCCTTATATAATCGCTTATCAAGGGCTCATGAGGGAGGGCAAGTAGGGGCAGGAGGGGGAAAATGAGGAGCTGATATCAAGTAAAATGAAAATTCTTTGAAATGATGATGGCAGCATATGTACAAATGCGCTTGCCACAATGGATGATTGTATGATTGTGATAAAAGATGTAAAAGTTTTCAATAAAGCTACTTTAAAAAATACTAGTCCTGATACTAATTTCTCTAAAAGAAATTATTATGGCATGTGTATTAGAATAGTCAGCACTCCTATTCTTCTCTCACTCAAGATCTTTTCTTCTCTTCAGGAAGCACTCTGTTTCCAAAACTCTCAGCTTTCTGGCTTACGGAGACGTGAATGGGCCTCTGTAGGATATGGAAAGAATTAAGTTCATCTGAATGTTAAAATACTGTATAAAGAGAGAGCCACAAAAGAGGGAGTTGTCCATCCTTCTTGAGAAAGGGGGAGGAACCCGGAAAGGATATAGGTGAATTTTAAAAGAAATTTATGTGATCAGACAACTACCAGTTTATCAGATTGCTGCATTGTGGTGGTATATATATCATTGTGACACTGGAGAATATGCCACTATATTTGAAATACCAGCAGAGTCACCTATGGTGGATGGATTTCAGTGGTGATTCTGGAGTAAGATAGACTAAAAAGAAAGTTCTGGAGAACAGCTTAGCCAGTAAAAACTTCCTGGATCTCAACAAAATATTACTCATTATAGTGCTGAAGGAGGCCCCTCTCCCACCGGTTTGGAAGGCCCTATATAATAACTTCAAAAATGGACTCAAAATCATCCATCAAAATGGTCAAAGACAAGCTTTCCTTCGTTCTATTGTACACAGCCTCTTCCTGACCTGGAGCAGGCTGGATTGTAACTCACAAGGACAACATTAGAAGGCACATAAATGAGACTGAAGACAATGTGCTTCAACATGGAGCAGGATGTTCTTGACAAAAGGCTAGAGCTAAATAAATGAAGACTTTGTGAAATAATGTATATCAGTTTTCTGATTTTAAGGCACAAGGTCATTCAGCATGGGGGCAGATAAGGAAGAGCAGACAAAGGCCAATAATGGTGGACCCAGTGTTCATCCATTTGACAAATCGTTGTTTCCTGTGCTGTGTGCTTGATATACATTATGGAATAAAATAGGCACTGTATCTGCCTTGAGGGTATTTAGATTTTTACTTTGGACACAGTATAAAACCAAAAACACTGCCATCCAGTTCATCCCGATTCATTGCAAGCCTCCAGGACAGGGTAGAACTGCCCCTTTGCATTTCCACGACTGTAAGTCTTAATGGGAAGAGAAATCCTGATTTTTCTTGTGGCTGGTCATTTCAAACTACTGCCCTTTCAGCTAAAAACCACTAAGCCATCAGTGTTCCTTTGCACACAATTCAAGACCCAGACACTTGTTTAGACAGAGAAGTATTTGATTAGAATACTTTAGGAAAAAGGCAAGAAATGGCCTGGCCAGTGTAGATTGAAGACTGAGAGGCCAGCTGGAGGACTATTTATTCAGAAGAAGATGATTAAGGGGCTGAATTGAGGGGCAACAGGAGATGTAAAAAAAAGATCTGATGGCTTGTTGACTGGTTGAATGGAACAGGTGAGAAATAATAGGGGTGTTGTGAAGTCTGGCTAGACAAACTCGATGAGATACTTGCCACCATCATTCTCGATAAGCTACAATCATCTCTCACTCTGGATTATTGTCATACCTTCCTAAGTAAGCATGACTTCCTTTCTTATATCTTCAGATATCTTTGCCATACAGCAACCAGACCACATTCTTTGAAATGTAAATTAGAGTAGACTTGTAGAATTTTAAGTTTCTCTCAACATTTAGAATTCATTTTTCACTCTTTCTCATGGTGGAAAGACCTTTTAGACTGAAGTATAGTATTTTACCTTGGACCGCAACTGTGTTTTAAAATAAAGCTGTCGCTTATACCGTGAATAAAAGAACTTAATTAAAATATTGTTGTTCAAAACATTTATTTTTCTTTGTAAACAGGGCCACACATTGCAGCAGTAGTAATTCTTTGCCATAACAAAAGAAATGTATACAAGGAAGACTATTTAAAGGATAATGAGTAGATGCATGCTTGTTTTTAGGCAAAATAAGGAAAAGTGGGTTTAACAGGTAGTAACTAGTAGCCTCTATTTCCATAAGCCACAATAAATAAGACCACAGTCACTGTAACAAGTAATTGGAGTAATTGAAGAAAATAATGACATAAATTTACACTTAACAAGAGCAAGACTAAACTTGTTTTCCTAATATTGTTCAGTTGCTTTCTTATGCTTGCATTTTGGCTAGATGAGCTTTTCCCTTGATCAAGTTTAAAATATTCTAAATTTGTTTTAAAGGACACGAATTTGGTATCAATATGAAATAAAATCCATATTCATCATTATATAGGTAGGGTACATCAAATAATTAGACTTTAGTATTGATATACAGTTTTGCAAATATTCCTGGCTGTTTATAGTTAACCAAAGTATATTTTCAAGACATATGAAAATTAATTTTCCAAGTTCATGATTCAAAATAAAGAAATGTTAGAATTCACAAATCTTCATTTATCTTGACTTTCTTAAAACCCAGTCCTTGGTCTATCTGCATTTCTATTTTTCTTTAAAATGCAAATAGTGGTACTTAAAATAATGCTAACAACTGCCACAGACCCTACAACAGACAGCACCAAGGTAGAGATGTTAACCCCAGGACTGTGATGGTTTCCATTGGGATTGTGAGGATTATCATCAGGACCTGGATCTGCCTGAGGAACAAACAGAGGGACCTGAGCCACATTAGATACTTTAGATGTCAGATTGCTTTTGTCCACACTCTGCATGGCAATGTATACATATGTTGCATTTTCTTCTGAGAGATCTCCGGGCTTAAAGGCAAAGCTTTCCTTGGTGTTGGCTTCCTTTGGTAGCAGATCAGTGGTGTTTACTTGAAGAGCAGCATCAAAGTTGTCCCTTAGGTCAAGGAGGCTTCCACTTACTCTTATGATGTACCGGTCAACTAAGGGGGAAAATTATAGGTAACTTAGAAACTAAAGCACATTGTTTTAAATTCCTGTTCTTAGTCTCAAAAATATTCTTCAGTTATTCAAAATTTATACTCATACACAAAGCCTTACACATTTAAACAAAATTTGTATTCTGACTTTGAAAGCACTGCCAACTGTTATCTGTGTGATATGGAAACTTGAGACTAGATAAAATGTGCCATGTTTGATTGATTCCAATGTATTACATTATAATATTAAAATGTAAGTTAGGATTACAAAATGAATGCTGAGCTGTCAGTTAAAAATTGCATTGTGTCTCATCTACTTTTGAATCTTTTGCAGCAGATATTCTCTCAAACACTCAGTGTAAGTGAATATCACATGACACCACATGTTACCTTTTCCAACATCAAAATCATCTCCTGGTGCTGTCCACGTGAGAGTAATCTGATCCTCATTGGATTTAGCATCCAGGTCTGTGATTTGATTCGGCGGGAACACATCAGGTGGAGTTGAATTTAAGACATTTGAAATCACAAAAGCATCTCCAATTGCTGTTCTGCTGAAATTCTCCAGAGGTGTCTGATTACTTTCATTTATTTCTGGTCTTGGTGGATTCGCTTCAATTTTCCCTGCATTAAAAACCTTCTAGTTTATAATTTGTTAATGTTTTCAGAACCCAATTTATTGATTTCCCTTAGCCCAATGTTTTTTCCTTATTATGCAATCTTAGCCCCCTCACCCCCTAAAATGTTACCAAAGTCACATTTAGAGAAAATTCTACTAGAAAAATTATGTTAAAAATATAATTCAAGGATATAATTTTTGAAAAATGATGAGAAATTGGTTACTCAATGGAGTTTTTGATTAATGTGTCCTACAAACATTCATATTCTTAATATTTTAGTGAAAACATAAAGTCTATTTAAGAATAACTTTGGATTTTTCTCATTTTATATTACTAACTCTCCATTTCACCATTTGTCTAGCTCAGAAAATCTCTAGGCAGCTTGATAAACCAAACCCTACAAAGTGCATGATGACACTGTCCCTCAGGAGTTAGTCTTAGTCTTTGTTCTGACAAACTCACTGGTGGGAGTTTGGAATACAGTCTGGAATCTTCAGAATACAATTGAAAACTTATTTAGTGTCACGGGTGCATAGAACTTGAGTAATATTGTTAATTCACTATCTCTATTCTTTAAGGAATTGCTTAACTTCCCAAATTTTCTCCAGGGTGAGAACAATCCTGAGTATACCCCTTCCAAGTCCTTTCCACTCACTTGCATCAGCTCAATCCCTTTGCATTTCACCGGCTAACAAACAATACTTCTGATTGCTAACAGAAAGTCCTTAAAAGTCACAATATGAGGGGCAAAACAAAGGAAAACTATCAGATAATTCGTCCTCAATCATTCTCATCACTTTATCCACACATTTTTTCTCATTTGACTTTCCAAATAAACACTTACTCATTTACTTATCTCTGACAACATATGTGAATTTAGGAAAAATTTTGAAACTTACTAGTACTTCACTCATGTTTTACTGCCTTTTTTTCTTTCCTCTTGAGTTGAAAATGAACTTTATTAGCTTTAATCTAGGTAAGTTGCTCCCAACTACTGCTAACAATGATAACAAAGCAGTTGCTCTTCAACTAATAATGATTTAATGGCCAGGGTAAGCCACAGGGAATACCCTGGTTTTCATAGGGCTTTGTGGGTTTGGTTTTTGGAAGTAGAGCCTCAGGACTTTCTTCTGAGGTGCCTCTCAGTGTTCTCAGACCTCTAATACTTGGGTTAGCAGTCAAGTACATTTACTATTTGAATGATCCAGAACTCCAGGAACAGTTAACATTTATTGTATATATTTGAAAAACTCATTCTACAAAAGGAAATGATTATACCCTGAGTAGTAGAGTGAAGTCTATTATTTACATTGATACTTGATTTTTCATGACACAAATTACTCACCATCCACCACCCAGCCTGGTATATAGAGAGCCTTATTCGATGGATGCCCCAAATTTCGCATGACGGTATTTGTGCCTCCATGAGCTTGTACTTTTAAGCTATATCTGCCATTATCTTTGTAAGCTGTAAAATACCTGGAGTAGACTCCATCATCCTTCCAAGAATCAGCACCTAGTTACAGAGGTGAAAGGATACATTATTATTGCAAGATAAAGAAAGACATGCATTTTCTAAGTATTGCGTAGGACTTTTATAAGAATTTGCACAAGTATTGGATTCCAATGTTGATGTGGTAATATTCTCCCTTGGAGAATATTGTATTATGCTCCATCAAAAGACATTATCTGATTGAATTGATGTCCCTTAATTATTATTATAAACTATACACTGAATTGTTATAAATATATCTATATATGCATAATAAAACACCTCACTTGTATGGCCTTTATTATTTTACATACAAATTTTATAGGACACTTCTGATCTCTCAGCAAATTGATCTATTTCAACTTGCTTTGTCTCATTGATTAAGTCATTCCTCTGTTATTCCATACTGTCCTTACTAAAGAGCAGGTGTTCTACATAGAATCTAATTCTTACCATAATCAGATAGAAACTACCTCTTTAGTGTACCTTTAAACATTCTTTTTTCATTTTTTAATATTCAGCTCTTGCTCTACAATTCATTAACTTGCTCTCTATTCTGGCACTACAAGACCTATCTATCTATTATTAGGATAAACATTTGAGCAAGAAGAGAATAGTGTTGCTTCCTTTGACAACACTCAGAAATCAGTACAATGAAAACTGTATGCAAAATAACACAGCACTAGAGACAAAACAAAGAAACCAATAAAACAAGAAAAACAAAAACACACAGCCAAATTATAGCAACAAATCCACATCTATCGATAATAACACTGAATGTCAATGAGTTAATTTTTCTTGGTAATAAAATTCACAAGGAGAGTGGTGTTCTTTTATGGCTGCAGTTTTTAGAATGAGGTCTTTGAGCCATCAGGGCTTGCATAGGTGTTGAACTTGTTAAAAACGGGAATGCTTGGGAAACTAGTAATTCATAGGGTTGCTAAAGTTTGAGAACCACTGCTCTAAGACAACTAGACAAACCAGAGTGAAGAATGATAGCAGTAGCTAAATTTTACTGAGTGCTTATCATCTGATATACATTGTGTTAAGCACTTTGTAGATATAATCTGAACAGTTTCCTGTCTTTTTGTTCTTTATCTGCATCAATTTTCTAGTGTTTTTCCCTGATGCTTCATACTGCCATAAAACCCCATTTATGAAAATATAGGCTTATTAAAAAATTTGTCAATTACCTGCTCCATTATCCAAAAGTTCCAAAGTTTCCACATTTCCTTTGGCTGATTCAATGAAGGCAGTCACAGTAGCCCCCAGAACAGGTTGGAGCCCTTGCTGAACTTCTGCGTAAACAATCATTGGGTTGGGGAAGCTGTTTGTGTCTTTATCCATTTTAGTATTCACTGTGATTGGAGGTACAGAAGGATCTGATGCTTGAGAAGTTACTTTGATAGTTAATATCTCTGGGCTTGCTGTGGCTTTAAGACTGTAAATCCAAGTGCCCACCTAAAATTTCAAGACTATAGTAAGCTTTCAAAGTCCAGCAATTTTCTGTGTTTCCCTACAGAAACAAGGTTATGATGGTTTACATAGCATTCCACAAGGAACCTTTGAGGCACGATGGGCTAAGCATTGGCTGCTAACATTGAAGGGTGGGGCTGGGCGTGTGAGGCTGTCTGTTGCCCATAAAGATATACAGGATTAGAATTTCTATGATGGGCTGCAGTGAGTTGGCATCAACTGGTTGTCAATGACTTTGGTTTGGGGACAACATTCCACAAATGAGAAAGGTGGTCGTTTAGACAAACACCCCTACTAGACAAACACCCACATGCATGCTTTATATGTATGATGCATCACCTGATAGAATTAATTTTGGTAAGTTGTCTTTGTTTTGTCTTTTTTTTAACCTCAGAGCTCTCAGATTATATAATCCTAAATGGTCTAATAAGGAATGAGGCTACAACTATGTGCACACCAGGGTGTAGCCTCTCCCCCAGCTCTTCCTCTCGAAACTTCTTGGCCAAACTCTATTTTGCCCTTTTCTTCCATCCTCTGTTACATAAGTTCTCTTGTTCTCCTATTGAATTTTATTAGGTTTTGACAACGATAAAATGCACATTCTATTTTTAACTTAAGTTTGAAGATAACACTTTGTTGATAGTAAGCATTTATTAAGTAATACGTACATTATTAAACAATTTACTTTAAGTCTCAACATATTATAAAAAAGAAGTAAGTCTAAAAGCTGATTTCTCACCATGGCAGTTCCTGGAATTGTGAAATGTGACATTTTGGATTTTGTATCCTCTGTAAATGGTGCCATCAGTTTTCCATTGGGATCCCAGAGAGAAATTTGGGGAGCTGCTTCTTTCCACGTGACAAGAAAGAATGTCTCATTTCCCACGGTGCTATCAATCACTACAGTCCCATTCATCCAGAGATCACTGGTGAGGGTCAATCCTTTACTTTCAAGCTGTTTGAACACATTTTAAAACTTAATGACTATAGATAAATAAGTAAAACAATGACTGGCAAAAATAATAATGTCACCTTTCTTTTAAAGATAGTGTTTCATTTCTGGACCGAAAAAAAGCTTAGATGTGGCATATACTACTATAGAATCATGAACCCTTTGAGAGCTGACTGATATGACAGGTTTCAGTCAGAGCACGTGGAAATAGAGGCTCTGAAAGAAAAGGAAGGGGATAAGAAAACTATTAGAGTAGATGAATGGGCAGACCTGGCCCTATTGTTACTTACATACATACACTGAAGCATGCTCATTATAGAGACGAGCTGTCTGGAGGACAGAAGAGAAAGCATGGGGGGCTAGGGGGAGGGAGAGTGAGTGGAAGCACAAGAGGGAATGAATTGGAATTCTACATGTAGTTTGCGGACCTTCGTGATATCCCAGAGAAAATAATTAATAATGATTCGAGAATTTGAAGGAGCCCTGGTAGCACAGTGGTCAGCAGTTCAAAACCACCAGCCACCACTCCTCAGGAGGATGATAGGACTTTCTGAAAGTACAACCTTGAAAACCTGTAGGGTCTCTATAAGTTGGCATTGGCTCAACATCAGTGAGGGAGGGAGTGTATTTGAAAGGGTCTCTTCTGGCAGAGTGGGCTATATGTTGGGTTGCTCCCCACCACGTTATCAGTGACACCACTAACTTCTCAGAGTAAGAAGGATGAGGTCTTCCATTGCTCACATAGATTAAACTTCATTGAATTATTTTTCATCATTAACCAGTCTTGCCCACAGGCAGAGTCGATGGAAAGTGAAGGATGTCTTCTCCTTTTGCTCTCTCCCCGGGGAGGAGCAGTATTTTAGGGGCTTATCAGGTGTGTCCTGGATGGGCAGTTATACCCACATTGCCTTGGTTGGAAGACTTTGGAGCAATCTTGTCAGGTTTTCTGTCTAACATGACCTATGTGTCCCAATCATGGTCCTGTTCCTGTTTCTGTATTCCCATCTGGAACCTGTTGTGCTCTGCTACCAATCATATATTTGTGATCATTTTCTTGGTTCCATGCCTTATTTCACTGGTGTCCTCACTGAGAATCCTCAGAAGCCATTATGACCTTGTGGTAACAGCCTCCCTCATCCAGATGATGTCTCTGTGTCTTTGTCTCTTTAAGACTTAATAGGTGTTCTCTTTAAGTTATCTTTAATACTGGGGTTTCTTTTGTACCCTAACATGTAATTTAACACATACTAAATATCCCTCTATTATCCTTATTGCTGGAATATGTGAGGAGTTGGGCTGGATCAGGGTATTATGGCAAGTTTTAATAACAGAGACTTGATGAATTAGGAGAAGGAATAACAGTGGTTTGGCAAGAAACAACTTTAATAGACTTTGTACCATATATGGAAATGGATACGGAGACTAACAGACTTGTAAAATGCACTTTAGGGGAAGTGTTAAAATGTTGGACTGACATTAGATATGAATTAAGACATTTTAAGGTTACTCAATGACTCTAAATAACTTAAAATAGTGAGTGGTGCTGTTGACATACAGAAGCGGAGAAAAGGAGTGGGTGTAGAAGTATTATGACACATTTGTGTGTGTGGTTTCTGTTCTACTTTCAAATTCCTTAAGTCATAGTCATGCACTGAATTCTATAATTATGATCTATTTAAAAGAATAATTTCTAATTTAATTAAAATTTAACTGGAAGAAAAATACAGAAGTCAAAATATAAACTCATTAACTTAAAATTAAAATATAAATTATTTTAAAATATAAATATAAAAATATAAATTATATAAATAATTAAAATATAAAATCATTAACTTGTCTTACTTGATTATGTCTAAGTGCAAGCATGAAAACTCAAGAATAGGAACTCTGACCTGGAGAGGCTTCTTAGAGAGATCAGTGTTTCCAGATGAAAGGGCTCCAAAAGCGTCGATGAGGCCATTGCTCTGAGCATCGTCTGAAGCAAATTTGTGAAAACCTCCTAAAATGCACATATGCAAGTAAAATTACTTTCTAGGATAAACACTCATAAGATCTTAGCAAATAATAATGTAACAAAATGTAAGGCAGTGTTAAAATGTTAACAAATTCAGAGTCTTAGTATTACTAACATAGGCTGAAGTCTGGTACAAAGAATAAAATGTTCACGAAAAATGCCAAACCTAGAAACTGCAAGCTATCTTAATAGTAATTTGAAAACTTTAGACAGTTAGAATACAAATAGAAATAAACAAATAGAAAACTAAACCAAAGATGTTTCAACTTCATGTGTTAAATAAATCTCATGCCATCTAGGAAAACTATTCATTTTTGTATAAGACATGAAGCCAAAAAATAATTTCTACTGCATTCAGACTCATGATGACCCCAGGCATTGTGAATACAATGTGTCCATCAGGTTTTCTTTGCTGTGATGTTTTTGGAAGCAGATAAGCAACTATCCTGTGCTGTTCCTAGCTGGAGTTAACCTCTAACCTGATTGTTAGTGGCCAAAAGAACATTGTTTGTTACTCAAAGGACTTATTTAAGATAGCATCCTAAATATACTAGCTTCCAGCTTTTCCAGCCATATTATACCAGGATCACAAATTTAGAAAGATTAAAAAACTGCTATATTGAAGTTTCCTCACAACAGCTGGCAAGGAGGAAAATGAAAAATTGCAAGCAACACAGAGAGGTCAACAAAAGTACTACTTATGTTGACTTAGGATAGAAATAAGTTTTATAATAGCTAGAAAGCATTTTACAAACAATGGAAGTTTATAAGAAGAATAAATTTACATAAAAAGCAAGTGTATACTTGGTTACTTTAGATGCTAGCTTATTGATATGGCTATTGATAATACCTTCACTGGACCACAATAGGTGTTTTTTAATTGAATACAGATGGAGAGTAACCTCAAGAAGAAAATATATGTTCTTAAAGACACTGGGAACATGTAATCCATTCTTCTTGCATCTGTGTAACCAAGGCGACAGCTACCGTAACCCCCCAAACCAAACACATTCCCTTTGGGTTCCCTCTGACTCATCACAACTCTAATAGGGCATAAAACTGTCGCACAGGGCTTCCAGGGCTGTAATTTTTACAGAAGCGGGCTGCTACAGTTTTCTCTTGCAGAACGACGGTGGATCTGAACCACTGATCTTGATTAGCAACACAATGCTTAATCACACTGCCATCAAGGCTACTGGATCTCACCTAAAAATCCAACCCATTTTCATTGAGCTGATCCCAAATCAGAGGGACCTCATATCTCTGAACCTCAAACTCACTGCCACTGAGTTAATTCTGACTCATAGAGACCCTGCATTCAGGGGAAAACTACCTGTTTGGGTTTGGGAGGCTGCAAATCGTTACAGGAGCAGAAAGCCTCATCTGTTTTTTCATGTCCAATGGGTGGTTTTGAATTGCTGACCTTGGGATGAGCCCTATACCACCAGGGCTCCTTTACATGGGATATTCACATCTAGAAATACTTACTGAAGCAGACAGACTACTTTTTCTTCCTCTGAGCAGCTGGAGTGTTTAAATTTCATTGCAGTTAGCAGCCCGATACCTAACCCACATTGCCACTATAGCTAAAATTTAATCCAGAAGCTTTTATTTAGGGCTGGCTAGTACAAATTTTAGTTAATCTGCCCTGCAATCTGCAGTCAGCATTCTAGTCTCACTGGATTTCCTGTACATGTCTTGTACTGTCATTGCTCCTGGTCTATTCTCTTTCCTTTACCTTCCCGAGAAATTTAACACTTTTCTCAAGGATCAGCTCTGAAGTCACCGTCCTTGATGCCTTCTCTCCCTGACTCCATGCAATCATGGGATAATGAATGGCTTCCACTCGGGCAGAACTTTATTCCCAGGTGAGGGAAGGTCATGATCATTTCATCTCATTATCAGTTTTATTGTTCCCTAGTTAGGTGCATTGTCATCAATTATGTCTGGCAGGAGTTTGGTCCCCAGTTGCTGGCACAGTGTTTGACAGGGTAGGAGTTGGAGAGTCATTATCATCTTCATCATGGCTTCATTGCTATTAAAGAATTTATTGTTTATATTTTACCTGTCATTTTGGCCATATCTATTATTAATTCATTAGCGTCTGGTCCCAAAGCAATCACATGAACAATCGCTTCACTTTGTTTCACCTCATCCATACACATGTTTACAGTCCTGTCCTCCCCATCAGTCAGCAGCACTATTTCAGATCCACTTGTTTCCATGAACTTCTTCTTAATCTCCTGCAGACATAAATTAGTGTATTAATTATAAAGTCTTCCTAGATCAGATAGATTGGTGAGGCATCAGACAACAAGTATCAGAGAAAATAAACAAGTGCTCGGAATGAAGGAGAGTCTCTGTTTTAAAGCTAGAAGAGTTGTCATCAACAGACCTGGGGGTGTCTTAATCATGAGAGAGAGCGAGAGAGAGCGAGAGCGAGAGAGAGAAATCTGCTATGGGAAATGCTTATTATATAAATAACATTATGTGGAAGTAGGGCTGTGGAAAATTCATTCTAAGCTAAATGGCAGTGAATTCTCCCCATGAGGTACTCAGGAATTCAAGTTATCCATACACCAGAACATAATGGGGGAACTCAGGAAAACGACTCCATTCTATCTTCTCTGAGGGTTTTAATTTGTAATGACCTCTTTTTTAAAAAAAAAAACTATTTTGATACACTGATTCTAGCCCCAACAATAACAACAACAAAATGCAGTGACTATCATGGCCCTTGAAACAAACAGTGGAGGTGGGTGTGGATTTGCTCAAGAGAGAATACGATATAGAAACTCCCAACGAAGCTTCTGTCAGAAAATCAGTGACAACCCTCCCCCCACATTGCTACTTTTGCATGTTTGTAGACATGGAATGCCTAAATTATATATTGTAGTTTATGAGATATAGTCGATGATAAGCATTAAAACCAAACTACAAAACAGAGAGATAGTGCTGTAATTATCTGCAATAGAAACTTACATGCTTGGCAAATGTTTTCATACAGCATTCCCACCCCATTAGGATCACTCATTTGAGTACCAAATGAAGAAAGATGCACAGCTATCTCTCTATTACTGCTCCCTTTCTTGTTCCCTTCCTGAGCACGTTCTACAAGGTGTCAGTCAGTCAGTGTGCTGGATGCTGAGATTCAGCAGGAACTACGTGACTTCTGCATTCATGGAGTTGACCGGAAAGCAGATATTAAACAGAATCCCCTCCCTTAACATTTTAGAGGATACTTCAATTAAATCTTTGAAATTTCATTGCTAGTTTCACTTCCTAGGTATATTTGTAAATAAGGAAGTAGTCATTTATTTTCTTTGAGTTCTAAATTCTTTGTGTAAAACAAGATGATAAATCTAGATTAAATTTAAAGTACTATACAGTTGTATATTTATAGTCCTATTTCACTAAGGCATATTTATTTCTTTGTTATGAACACATTGAAAAAATTGAACTAATTAAAAATATTTATTACTAAGCATCTCATTTGAGACTTAGGACATAAGGTATAGAGATAAGCAACAAAGACACAGGTAATATGTTCTATAATCTTAGAGAACTAACAATACATTACAGTACCACAATTTATGGAGATTTGCTGTTTCATGTGTCATACATTATATATACATTTTATCTTTTAGTCATTTTGTCATCATTTGTTGATTTACTAATTTTTAAATTACATTAATAATTTTATTGGGGGGCTCTTACAGCTCTTAAAACAATCAATAAGTCAATTGTATCAAGCACACTTGTACATAGGTTGCCATCATCATTTTCAAAACATTTTATTTCTACTTGAGCTTTTGGTGACAATTCCTCCTTTTTTCTCTCCCTCACCCTCGTGAATCCTTGATCAATTATATATTTTTATTGTTATTTTTATAGTTAAATAACTGCTGTCTCCCTTTACCCACATTTCTGTTATTCATTCCCCTGGGGAAGAGGGTTATACATTCATTGTGATCAGTTTCCCTTTTCTCTCTCTCTTCCCCCTCCCCTTTTGGTATTGTTACTCCCATTACTGTTCTAAGGGGCTTATCTGTCTGGGATTCCATGTGTCAAAAGTCCTTATCTGTAGCAATATACATATCTGGTCTAGCAGGATTTGTAAAGTAGAACTGGGACAAGATAGTGGAGGTGGGTGGGAGGAAGCCTTCAAGAACTAGAGGAATGTTGTGTGTTTCATTGGTGCTATATTGCACCCTGGCTGAATCGTGCCTTCTGTGTGACCCTTCTGTGAGGGGAAGTCCTATTGTCTACAGATGAACTTTGAGTCTCCCACTCTACTTCTCTCATTTACATCAATATAATTGTTTGTTTTGGGTCTTCTGATACCTGATCCATCAACACCCTGTGATCACACAGGCTGGTGTGCTTCTTTCATGTGGGTTTTGTTGCTTCTCAGCTAGCTGGTCACTTATTTAACTTCAAGCCTTTAAGACCCCACGCCCTATATCTTTTGATAGCCAGGTACCATCTGGTCTCTACACATTTACTTATGCACACATTTTGTCTTCAGCCATGATTTTGGGAAGATGAGTATCACAGAGGGCCAGGTTTCACTAACTTAAAAAAAAAATTTTTTTTTCAGTGTGATTGTTAGTATTCTGGGTTTTTTTTTTTTAAAACTAGTTATGTTAAAATTAGGCACTAAGCACTTGCAGTCACAGTTAACAAGGAAATATCCTAAATAGAACAACAAAAAAGATCATCCATATTTGCAGGATGATTTTCACCTGTAAAGCTGTTCGTATTCCAGAGCAGATGGAAGTTCCTCCACTACCCTTTGTAGGCAGTTTCTCCACCAGCTTGTTTCTGTCATTGCTGCTCGTTATTTGGATCAGTTCACTTACAAAGTTGGCACTACCATCAAAATGAACCATTCCCACCCAGGATCCATCTTCAATGATTTGCAGTAGGAAATATTTTGCTGCTTGATTCAGTCTATCTAGGCGAGAGTAATCCTGAATAAAAAAGAACAAGAAAAATAACCATGTGATTTTTTTCAGTGGAAGGTAATAGCAGATTACATCAAATGAGTGTACAAGATTTGTTGGTAGGAATTTTCTATGCACAGCAACTGGTGCTATATAAAAAAAAGAAAGGATCAATTTTTGCCACATTGACAGAAAAAAATATGGCTTATGAGTGTTACGAAAAACAAGATAGGAATAACAGAGCAGAGTCTTTTAACTAGAGTGGATTCTTGGGCACATTCCATTGGGTCTTTATGACTGTCACCTTTCAGAAGCAGCTCATCAGGCCTTACTTAAAGGGTGTCTCTAGATAGGTTAAATGTCCAACTCTCAGTTATTAGCCCAGCATGTAACCACTTAACACGTCCCCACTGGAGAGCAGAGCTACTCAAAAGGCGAAAGAGCTGAGCTCCTGTTGAGTCCTAGAGGCCAAGTCTGATCTTAGGTCTTTCCTCTGTCATTCACTATGTTCCCTCACCATTTCTTCATTGATGGATTGATTGAAATTGCTTGTTTCACATCAAGGATCACATTTTTCTTTACTTGGTGTTGCCAGATATAAACCTAAACACATTCATTATCTCCTTTAATACCTGGATCATGGAGTTCAGCAACTTACATTTTACTGCATTCTCATGTCTCTCAAGCATTACCAATTTATAAAGGGATAATGATTAAAAACCACTGCATATTTCAACCTCTAGTTCTGATCTTTTATCTAAAACTTTAATAAAGTGCTTGAATGCCCCTGCAACAAACCTTCTACTTTATGGGGAGCAAATACCGATGATTGCGTAAAGTCTATCTAATTCTGTTGATATCCTTCTTTTACTACAATATTGTTTTGTCTCTTCTAAGATTAGGCCCACAGGAAGATATAGGGCATTATACCATCATGCCATTTAGAACACCCAGGTGCAGAGAAAGTCCAAAGTTTTTTTAGCTCTTTAATCACCCACCGTTTCCCACACCCAGGAAAAATGGGAAATGATGCTTACCGCCATGCTTCCAGACTTATCAAGAACCAAGCACACAGTCCTTTCTTGGATCCTCAGTAAGGAGAAGATAGGAGCGTGTAGACTGGTGGCATTAGGTGTGGTGACATTAAAATCTTCAGACTTACTAATCACCTCCCATGTGCTTTGGAAATGACATTTTTTGTTTTGTTGATTTGGAGCTTCACTATTATGGTTTTTGGCGGTACAGAATTCAGTGACCTAAGAGATTAAGAGTTTTATTAAATATTTTAAACTTTTTATTGTGAATTAGGTTTATAACACAGATTATCAGTCTTACACTCAACAGCTCATATACATTATATTTAAACTCATTCACTGTATTCTCCCTGCCCTCTGCCACAGAATATACCACCCTAACCCTCTCACAGTATTACACCTTCTCACCTGTGTTTACGTTATACTGTGTATTCTAAAGGAACTCTGGGAGGTCAATTGGGTTGTGCTTGACTACTAATGAAAAGATTGATAATTCAAATCTACTAGTCACTCCATGGAACAAAAGATTTGGGAAATTCTAAAAAGACCGAGAAAACCCTATGGTGGCAATTCTGTGCAGTCTAAACAGCAACAGCAGCAACAACAGGCATTTTAAAATGCAATTACAGTGAATGGGAGTATATCTATTTGCATGTTGTGTTAGTCTGGGTTGACTAGAGAAACAAATTCATAAACACACATACGTTTATAAGGGAGATGTTTATGTATACAAGAGCAATTGAACATTGAGAAAAACATCCCAACCCAGCCCAGATCAAGCACATAAGTCTGATATTAGCCCATATGTCCCACATCAATCTATAAAATCCTCTTCAGACTCTCGAAATACATGTAATGATACTGAATGCAGGAAGATCACAGGCCATTGGGTACAAAGTCAGTAGTGGTAGAAGCATATCATTGCTGGCAGAGGTCACTACATGGCTTGCTCCAGTAACCAGGGCTACATTAGGGTAGGTCCATGATGCTGCTCCTCAGAGATGTCTTGCAGGAAATAATCCTTGTCAGCCGAATGTCTCCAAGGGAGTGAGTAGTGATTCTCTCACCTCCAGAGGGTCAATAGGGCTGGACTTCCCAGAATTCTCAGGAGAAAGCCATGCTCACCCAGAGGTCTTATTGGTTATCTCCAGATTGGCAAGCTAGACTACACACCTACACTCTGAGTCCTCAAGTTGACACCCGATTAGTGAAACTCTAGGTAAGTCTTTCAGAGAACAATACCATGAGCGAAGTAGGCACTCCTTAGCTCCATCCACCATACAAGATCCCAAAGGCAGCATTTTTCCAGATAAAGCTCAAATAGCAGGAAAGGGAAAAGAAAGGAGGAAAGAAAACAGGAAACAGAAAGAGGAAGTGGGCAGGGTGATATTCATTGTGGAATTATAGTCAATTTCATAAAACAAAACATGTAAGAATTGTTGAAAGGAAAACCAAATTGCTCTGTGAACTTCCATTCAAATCACAATGAAAATGAGGAGCTGATAGTAAGGGCTCAGGCAGAAAGCAAATGTTGTGAGAATGACAAGGGCAACAAATCTATAAATGTGCTTGACACAGTGCATGCATGTATGGGTTGTGATAAGAGTCGTATGAGCCCTCAATAAAAAGATTTCAAAAAATGGCTAGAAGGCATGCACAAATTCAGACCCTTGAGGCAGGGAGCAGTACACCTGGGCAGGCCCCAATCTAGGCCAGGTGGGCTTAATTCAGCCAATGGAGTCAATTGGACCCTTGACTGTGCCTCCTAGAGCAGGACCCTAAAAATACAGAATTGGGAGCCCACCCCACTTTCTTTTTTCTAGCTGCTTCTCTGCTGCCTCAGGTCACCACTTCTGGGTGTGAAGTGCCCAGAGAGTGCCTGTGTGAAACCTGAAACTGCTGCTGTCCTTTATAAAAAACTTACTTGGAATAACACACACACACACACACAGCTGAGAAAGAGAGACAGAGTCTGATAGAGACAGAGGAACCCTGAGAGTGTAGCCCTTAGACAAATTTCAAGTCTGGAACGAGTCCAGCTTCTGGGGATCAACTTTAAGCCAAACAATAGATAGACTTCGAAAGTGAATAATAACATGAGGGAAGAATGTACTCAGTAAATAAACCACATAAAACTAAAAGGGCAACATTTGCTCTAATGTAAAAAAACAAACAAAACAAGGCAACGATAAAACCAAGTTCTGCTGTCAGGAAGGGGCAGGAAAGAACAACTGGAGCGGGATCCCATTGCGGAATCCGAAAAAGTGCTGCTACTTTAGGGGACTGTAACGAATAGGGATGGGAAACTAATATGCTCCTTGAAACTTCACTCAAACTATAAAGATGGTAAATTAAAAAAAAGGAACCTCTGAGGCCATTAACTTGATTTCAACTCATAGCCATTTTACTTAGGGTTTTTGAGAGTGTAAACAGTCACTGGAGCAGTTAGTATCATCGTTCTCCCCCAGACAGGCTGATGGGTTGGAATCACTGGTCTTGAAGTTAGCATTCCAACACTTACTCAACACTTCCCACCAAGGTTAAAATCTAAGCACAAACCTGGAACAAACATTGAAATTCTGTTCTATGAACACTTTGCCTATTGGATAAAATAGTTGACGAGGAATCAATGTTATACTAAGGTGAAAGTTTAGTAATAATAGCTGCAGCTAATACTGATGCAAAGCCTACTTTGTGCCAATCACTGTTCAAATAATTCTGTATCAATTTATCTGCTTCCTCAGATCACGTGGATAGATATTTTAAAAACATAAGAATATTTCATTTTATTTTAAATTTTAAGAGCAAGGAATGAATACTTACAGAATCAATACTTTGCATAAACATTATGGATGCCTTTGAAGTTTTCCCTTTATTGGGGAAAAATTGACAACCTTTTTCATACATTTTTGTTTGAGAATCAACTTTGCATCGTCTTATTATACAGCTACCTCCTGAACAGTGAAGGACTCCATTCTGACCAGTGATACCTGTGGAACATCTGAAAATATTTGACAGTTAGTCTTTGAGGTAGCCTATGCATTAACATTTTAAAAATTAACACCTAATCCAACTCATAGTTAGAATAGATTCTTTTTTGTCCAATCTTGTGAAATTTTAATAATTTTGATATTTTCTCAGCACACATTAAAGTTCTTAACACAAGGAACATTTCCAGCACAAGTGAGTATTTGCACCTCTGGGAACATGGTGTCAAAAGTGTCAAACTGACTCCCAAATGCTCTTAGTGCTCTTGATTGTAGTTGTACTTGAAATTGGCAACAGCCTACTTTCAGATAAAGTTATGAAAACAAAAGAAATACTTGTTTAATAAGATAGCATCTGTTACATCAAGACAAAAATGAATGATTGGTATTAGAAAGGCATCAAATTAAGGAAAATAAGACTAGCTACACCCTGAAGTCTTTTACCAACATTTTAAATGGGCATACCGTGTGGCTTCCACTTTTTTGGACGTGGCAGCATAGAAGGGCTCATCCTCATTGTACTCATCAAACACCCCCCACCGGAGGTGAGCCCACTCGTGGACCAGCACTCTACCTGTGGGACAAGATTTCAACTGCATGTTTATAATTCAAATGAAAACATTTGTCTCATAAATGACTAACTAAGATTTTTAAAGAACCAAAGTATTTAAATTATAACTGCCATCATCTATTTAGGATATATATTATATTACATAGTACTTTGTATTCCACAACATTTAAAATAAATAAACATTTATTATATACTTAATATGTGCATATTAGATTAGACTTTGGTCCTTTGAAGCATTTAGTAGGAGAGATTGATGTAATATCCTAAATTTCAAGGCTTCTTTAAGAGAGATCATGTAACATTGTTTGAATCATTCATCCTGCCCTGATAATTGTTGCTTTGAAATTTTATTGAATGTTCTTCCCCTTCTTACCTGTGCATAATTGGATAAGTTACTTAATCTGTTTATGCTTGGTTATCATCTGTAAAAATAATTCTTAAAGGGAATAGTAGTCATTCCAAAGGGGTGAAGATTTGTTCTGGGAAGGCACAAAAATCTTCATTATTTTAATGGTTGGTGCCTCTTTAAAATATATGTATTTATATATCCAACGACATAAACAGATATGCAGTGTATATCTGTGTTATTAAAATGTATTGGGGCATTGGAGGAAAAGGGGGGTAGCAGCCAATATCACAAAACAAAAAGTATATAAGTTATTCAAAAGGAAATGAATTTATTCTTTGAAATTTCATTCAAACTACAATAAAAAGTAAGGAAATGGCTATCTAATTCACAAGCAACAAAGTCCACATGGAAGAAGCACACCAGCCTGCATAACCACAAGGTGTCAAAGGGATCAGGAATCAGGCATCAAAGAACATAAAACAATATCATTGTGTGCCCACCTTCAGTGTTAGGATCCCATGATGACAAATGTATGCATAAGCAAATGTGGTAAAGAAAGCTGTGGTAAAGAAAGCTACCAAAAGATAAAGTGTCTTTGGTGTTAAAGGCTTGAAGATAAACAAGCAACCATCTAGTTCAGAAGCAACAGTGCTCACATGGAAGAAGCATGCCAGCCTGTGTGACCATGGAGTGTCGAAGAGATCAGGGATCAGGCATCAAAGAATTAATTAATTAATTAATATTGTAAATGAGTGAGAGTGTAGATTGGGGACCCAAAGCCCGTCTGTAGGTAAAGAACTCCCCACAAAGAGGGGTCACAGAAAGGAGGTGGACCAGTTAGAGTAGAGAGTAGCTTTGATGAAACATAATTTTCCTCTAGTTCTTCAACGCTTCTCCCCACTACCATGATCCCATTCTGCCTTACAAATCCTGCTGTACCAGAGAATGTACACTGGTACAGATTGAAACTGGAAACGTAGGGAATCCAGGAAAGATGATCCCAGCAGGTCCAGTGGTGAGAGTGGTGATACTGGGAGCATGGAGGGAAGGTGGGATAGAAAGGGGGAATAGATTATAAAGGTCTACATATAACCTCTTCCCTGGGGTAAGGATAACAGGGAAGTGGTTGAAGGGAGACTTGGATAGGGTAAGATATGACAAAGTAGTAATAGTTTATAAATTATCAAGGGTTCATGAGAGAGGAGGGAGTAGGGAGGGAGGGGAAAAATGAGGAGCCAATGTCAAGGGCTTAAATAGAAAGCAAATGTTTTCAGAATGATGAGGGCAACAGATGTACAAAAGTGCTTGACATACAATGTATGTATGTATGAATTATGGTAAGAGTTATATGAGTCCCCAATAAAATGATTTAAAAATAAGGAAATAAAAATAATAACCAGAAAGTCCTGAGAAACATGGCTGTGTGACATAGACATTTAATTGTAATGAAGTATATTTGAAATGATTTATTTTGAGTAATATTGGGCATTAAGTATATGTTGTTCTTGTTGTTAGGTGCCCTTCAGGTAGCTTTGCTCCATAGTGACCGTAGGCACAACAGAATGGAACATTGCATAATTCTGTGCCATCTTCACAATTTGTCAATCTTTTTCATCTAGGGTCTTCCTCTTTTTCACTACCCTACTCCTTTACCAAACATGATGTCCTTCATCAGGGACTAGTCTTTCATGACAATATGTCCAAAGTATATAAGATGAAGTCTTGTCATCCTTGCTTCTAAAGAGCACTCTGGCCCTACTTCTTCCAACAGAGATTGCCGTATCCTTTTAGCAGTCCATCGTACTTTTCAATATTCTTCTCCAGCAAATTCGAATGCACCTATTTTACTATCGTCTTCCTTATTCAATGTACAACTTTCACATGCATATGATGCCATGGAGACTACCACAGCTTGGGTCATGTGTACTTTAGTCCTTAAAGAAACATCCTTGCTCTTCAACACTCTAAAAGAGCTCTGTGCAGCAGATCTAGTCCTAGTGCAATACATCTTTTCACTGCTGTTTCCATGAGCATTGATTGTAGATCCAAGTAAGACAAAAATCCTTGACAACTTCAACTTTTTCTCCGTTTATCACAATGCACCCTATTAGTTCAGTTGTGAGGATTTTGTTCTTTCTTACACTGAGTAAAATCATTGATCTTCATCAGCAAGTTCTATAAATCATCCTCCCTTTTAGCAAGCAAAGTTGTGTCATCTGCATTCTACAGTTTGTTAATAAGACTTCTTCCAGTCCTGATGCTGCATTCTTCTTAATACACTCTGGCTTCTCTGATGATTTGCTCAGAATACAGATTGAACAAATATAGTGAGAGTACACAACCCTTATGCACCCGTTTCCTGATTTTGAACGATGCAGTATTCCTTTGTTTTCTCCTGACATCACTGTCTCTTGACCCATGTACAAATTCTGAATGAGCACAATGAAGTGTTTTGGAATACCCCTTCTTCTCAAGCTTATCCAAAGTATTATGGACCACGCAGTGGAATGCCTTTGCATATTCAATAAAACATAAGTAAACATCTTTGCTGTATCCTCAGCTTTGTGTCATGATTTATCTTACATCAGCAATGGTGTACTTTGTTTCCTGTCTTCTGAATGCAGCCTAAACTTTGGGTAATTTCCTGTCAATGTGCTGCAACAACCATTGTTGTATTACACTCATCAATAACTATTAATTCATCTTGATTGCATGTTTGATCCATTTGTGACTGAAATCATTGGTAGGATTCTATACTAGGTATCAGGAAATGTAAAGATGAGTAATATAGAGTCCTTGGAGAAACTAAGAGGTAGGGTGTCAGAATTAGAATTTTCCCCCCTATGAATTTCAGAGTGAATGGAAGAATATGCTGTGTTAGTCTGGGGAGACTAGAGGGACAAATTTCAGAGACATGCATATGGAAATAAGGAAAAGGTTTATATACAAAGGGAATGGGACATGGAGAAAGCATCCCAGCCCAGTCCAGTTCAAAGTCATAAGTCCGATATTAACCCATATGCCCAAAATCAGTCTATAAAGTCTTCTTCCGACTCACGAAGTCACAGGTCATTGGGTGCAGAATCCCAGTGCTGGCAGGGGTCTCCCTATGGCTGCTCACTTCCAGGGCTAAGGGTCCATCAACAGTATGCCACTCCAGCTTCAGAGGTCTGGCTCCATCAGGGCAAAGCCATGTAGCCTCTCCTCCAGCTCCTCCAGCTTCTCAGACACTGCCATCTTGTCTTCTCCATGATTCACCATCTCTGAGACTAACACCCAACAACTGGGGAGATAGCTTCTCATCTTCACAAGGGAAATATCGTGAGATTTCCCAGATGTATCAGGAGAAAGCCATGCCCACACAGAGGCCTCATTGGCTACTCAATGTCTATCTCCAGATTAACAGGCCAGACTCCACCCCTACATCTCAATCATGAAATTAACATAAGCACATGACTGTCACATATGCATAAATCACTAACCTGAGACAGAGAGAAGAAACAATAAGGGGGCTATTTTTTAATAGCTGACAAAATGAATTAAGAGCTGGGCTGTCAACCAAAAGATTGATGGTTTATACACACCAGCTGTTTCAGGCAGACAGATGAGATCTTCTGCTTCCATAATGTTTTTTAGCATTGGGCCACTGTGGAACAGTGTTGTTTTGTTCTATGGTTGCTATAATCAGAATCAACTAGACAGCTGTGTCTTAATTTTATTCTCCAAAACTTTTTGTTTGAAGGTATTGCTTTGTGGAAAGTGACTTTTTCCTCCCTATCAGCACCTGTATCACATTATGAAAGAAAAACCTAGCCAAGAGAGAGGGAACCTGTTACTTATCAGGGTCTATTAAGAAAGGGTGTACGAGAAAAACTAAGGCATTAGCTAAGAGAAATAAGTCTTAAATATTAGAGCTATCCCTTCTTTTCTAAGATAAGTGGACAGTAGGACAAATAAGGGGGGTGTGAGTTTGAAAGTAGAGAGGAAGAAAATTGGCACATCTTTATTCTCAGTCAAAGCATTTGCTAATTGATATGAGTAAAACGCATTGTTAGAGACCCGGGGAAAATGATAAAAGTTTTATAACAACTGCAAAAGGGGATAAGAAAAAGAACTAATGTGAATCAAGCAAAACATATTGTTGGGTAGTTTTGAGGACTTCATTGAGCTCAGAAAAGATGTTTTACAATGTTGCTAATTACTTTTACAATTACCTTCAGCCGTCTTGGCCTGTTTTAATAGTAACCAAAAATAAACTAGCTGGATAATTCAATACTAGCAATTGGCATGTTGCACAAATATATATTTTTTTATTAATCATTTATTGTGGATTCTTAAAGTTCTTATAACAAACTATACATCAATTATATCAAACTCAGTTGTCCATATGTTGCCATCCTCACTTTCAAAACATTTTCTTCTGCTTGTGCTCTTGGTATGAGCTCCTCTTTTTCTCCTTCCCTTCCCCACCCTCCAAGTCCTGATAAATTATTATTATTTTCATATTTACACTGTCCACTGTGTCTATTCACTCAGATTTCTGTTGTTTTTTCCCTTGGTGGTGGGTAGGTTATACATTAATCATTGTAGATGGTTCCACATTTCTCCACCTTCTCCCCCACCCCCAGTTTTCCCTCACCCTCATAGTATCACTGCTTCCACTACTGTTCTTGAAGGGTTTATATGTCCTGGATTTCATATGCCCAGAGCTCTTAGTTCTACTGGTATACATGCTCTGGTCTAGGCAGATCTGTAAGGTAGAATTGTGGTCATAATAGGGTAGGAGGGAGGAAGCATTAAAGAACTAGAGGAATGTTGTATATTCCATTGGTTTTATGCTGCACCCTGACCGACTCATTCCTTCTTCATGATCCTTCTGTGAAGAAATGTCCATTTGTCTATAGATGGGCTTTGGGTCTCCTCTCAGACCTCATCATTTGCATCAATATATTTGTTTGTTTGAGGTCTTCTGATGTCTGATCTCATCAACACCTGGTGATCATACAGGCTGGTGTCCTTCTTCCATGTGGGCTCCTTGCTTCCTTGCCAAATGGCCACTTGCTTAACTTCAAGCTTTTAAGACCTGAGATGTTATATATTTTGATAGTGAGGCACGATCAGTTCTCTTCACCACATTTGCTTGTTTACCTGTTTTGTCTTCAGCAATCATGACTGGAAGTTTAGCATGCCAGAATGCCAGGTTATTAGAACAAAATGCTCTTTCTCTGAAGAAATACTTGACTAGAGACCCAATGCCCATATGCAACCTTAATGCTTAACATTTAAATATATGTACATAGACCTATGTCCCAATTAATATATTTATATATGTACATGACTATATTTGTACAGTTATAATGGTCTTTTGCCTCGTAGTTCTTCCCTCTATTTCCTTTTACTTTCCTCCTATCATGTTTGCCTCTCATTCAACTCTCAGTACTTTCTCTCGACTACATCATTGTTGATGAAACTCCATCAGGTATTCTGTACCCTCCTCACCATCAATTGTAAATCTCTTATTGTTCCATTCTCCCTGGGTTTGTTGATCCCCCTTCTTTGCTCCCCATTTCTCTTCTCCCATATCCTCCTGGAGTCATTAGCTCTGCTGTTTTCTCCTTGGGACTGGATATTCTATCTTATATGGGTAGACATGAGAAGGAAGAAAAATGAAGGAACAAAGGGGGAGGGGAAAGTCTGTCTGCTGACCCATCTGATTGTTTTCTAATTGGATTTGGTGAAGTGCCACGCCTTGCCCACAGATTCAGAAGTCTATTTTTGGGATTTCTTGAGGACTTCGTTGCTTTAATATCCTTGCTGCTCTGTTGTGTTCCCCTCTATTGTACAAGTATTGTATGAGAATAAAAATGATGGAAGGATGGGGAGGTTGACACTCACAATTAAAATGACTGATGTTGATGGCCATTCTAGGCAGAGAATATAGATAGAAGGGAATGGTATGGGAAGATTCAGGGTTCATATTTGGTGTGGAAGGAAATAGGCACATGTAATGAAAAGAACCAAGGCTAGTTGAATAGACAATGGAAAAATGAGGTGTGAGGATTCAAGGTGTTTGTTGAATAGGTATCACTTGAGATAGTCACTCCTTTAAAAATGATTTGCATTTTAACCTGAAAAAAATTGTGCTTTGAGTTCATTTTGAAAAATGGTCTCAATATTTAGGTTGCATATGAAATTACCATTTAAAATAATAGATAATTTCATCTGGGTCAATGAAATAAAACAACCAGCAACTACTGGGTTGAATAGTCTCCCAACTACTGGGTTGAATACTGGAACCTGTGAATTTGACTTTTATTTTGGAAAAGTCTTTGGAAGTACAGTTAAATAGGGTGAGGTTGGGTTAGGGTGGACCATGAAATCATTACAACTGATGTACTTATAAGAAGAAGGAAATGAGACATATAGGGGAAAGACCATGAGAAAACAGAGACAGAGAGTAGAATAACACATCTACAGACCAAAGAACTGTAAGGACTGCCAGAAATCAGCTGGAACTAGAAAAGCAGGGAACTAGGAAGAGTCTTCCTTACTCTTTCGAACATGACTTTACTAACATCTTGATTTTGTATGTCTCGTCTCTGGCAAAGAAACCCTGTTGGTGTAGCGGGTAGGCGTGGAGTTGAGATCTTCACGGTGGGCAATACAAAACCACCAAGCAGCTCCGTGGGAGAAACACTGGATTTCCTTCTCCCATTAAACAGTTACAGTCTCAGAAATCTACAGGGGGTAGCTCTCTTGACTCGATGCCACTGAGAGAGAGCCTCCAAAGTGATGAGAAAGTACGTTTATATTGTTTAAAGTAATTCAAGTTGTGAAGCTTGTTACAGCAGTCCTAGAGGGAAAAATAGCAACTAGCACTAGGCTTTTCTCTCAGAACTTCCCAGGTTGTCATGTATATGTCTCCCACGGAGTAGGTATATGGCTGAATAATTTCAGCCTGAAGAAGTGGAAAGTGAATATATGGAAATTACACCTAAGGAGAGCTTTTTATTACTATTGCTATGCATCAGACATTATACTAAATACTCTAATATCATTCAATGTTCATAGAAATCCACCAAAGTAGATCATCACAGACAGGGTGAGTTATTTGTCTAGGGTTATATACAGGTAGCAAAAAATAAAAGGGATCCAGGATTTGAATTTAGAAGTCTGACTAAAAGACTTGCATATTAGGGCTGAGCCCCGGTGGCATAGTGGTTGTGCGCGAGACTGCGGCCCACTGGGATGGAGGTTCAATTCCAGCTCCACAGGAGCAAAGGCTGGGCCTCCTACTCCCACCACCAGAGGACAGTGATGCCAAAAAAAACCAAAGACTTCCATATTTACCTGTGTCCAAACTTTCTTTTGCAAGTATTATAAAATATGGATTTTTAAACAAAAATTCCTACCTGATGGTCCATACTCAGCTTCTTTTTTCCCCAGTACAAAGTCAGGGGTGAAGTGAATGAATTCTCCCTTCTCTCCACAGTCCTTGTAGTGTCTGGTGTATGGTTCATCTCTACCTCGGAGGATTGGCGGTGCAACTAAAATATCAGCCTGACACAGAATTGAAAAGGATGGTCAACACATCAGAAACAGAAATGACAACATTGAGTCTAAAGATCTGTGTAACAATCAATTTGGGGGGAAAGGTGGAAAAACTAGGAAATGCAATGACATAATAAAATAAGACAGTAAAATATTAATAAGATAATAAAAGCATAATAAGATAATAAAAATACATCATGAGGAATTTGTTACTAATGCATTTGACAATTTAGATGAAGAAATCTTTGAAAACATATAAACAAAATAAAGAACTTGAAATTAATACAAAAAAGGGGGTATTTTGACACTTACGTGTTGGTAGCTTTCACGTCTTGGTCTCTTGTATTGAGGGTTGTGGGTCCAATTCTCAGGAATTAATATAGAAACCTTTTTGAAAAAAAATCTTTTTTCTGTCGCTTCAAACAGGTAAGTGGAAGCGTTAGTTACCATGGCCTGGTGTTGAAGGAGAAAAACATGTCAGGAGGACAGACGAGAGCTGTCTCAAGGAACACACGCTCCCCACAGGCATTGCCCATCTTAAGAAGCAATAGAAAAAGCAACCGACTGACAGCAGGATCTCTGCCTCATAATTCCCTCTCGGCTACCTGTCAACCCCAAATTGTACTTAATATTGCACAATTAAATTCCCCATGGTTTTCTATAATTCTCTACTCAAAGGAAAACCTTTCTGTTTTTTGAGAGCAGGAATTAGTTAAACACGATTTTGGCATCATCTAGCCTCAGTCCTAATCTTAATCAACTTTCTGGTATGTTAGTGCTCTGAATTTCACTTTTCTTGCCTCATAAATGGGCTATTATTGTTTTTAGAATGAGTTTTAAAAATGCCATACATACACATAGATAACTAGTAAAGTGAACTGGTATCAATACTATTAAGCAGTCTTGGTAGAGAGCAGTCTTAGTTAACACAAACTGAGGCAGATAGCCTATAGGAATGCATTTCTAACATCTAAGACGACAGGGAAAGGTACAGGAATTGAGAGCCCTGCTGTTGATGGAAGAATTCATTGGGGAGACATAGCTTGTGGCTCTACTAACAAACTGAAAACAGTATCACTGGTATCGTGCAGTGAGTTACATGCTGGGCTGCTAATTGTGAGGTTAGCAGTTCACAACCACCTGCCACTATGAGGGCGAAAGATGGGGTTTTCTACTCTTGTAAATAGTTAGTCTTGGAAGCGCACCATGAAATGCTTCAGAAGAAAGATACAATCTGTTTTCCCTATCTTTTGGAAGAATGAATCCCACATTTTCCTTTTGAACTCACTGACTTTGAGTTGATGGCGACTCAGAGGAAACCTCTAGGACAGGGTAGAACTGCCCCTGGGCGTTTCTCAGAGTATAACTCTTTACAGGAGTAGAAAACTCCATTTTTCTCCCTTGGAGCAGCATGTGGTTTTGAACTGCCGACCTTATAGTTATCAGCCCAGATTGCCACCAAAGCTCCTTGACAGGGCCACCAGGGTACCTTTGCACATGCAATAAAGAATGAATGGATCCAATAATTCAATGACAGAAGAGGAAACTGAGGAGCAGGGAGGCCCTGTGCCTTGTCTTTGATTTGCTGCTGAGACTGGGTAGAGCTCCATCTAACAGCATTGTCTCCCACTGTGCATTCCAACATTGTCTTCACGGAACCATCCTGCTTTTAAATCTCGTAGAGTGTTCAGGAGTTTCAAAAGTAATTATTGGCTGTTGTTTTATTCATAATTCAAACAGAATCACAATGCCATATCTTTCTTACCTTTATTCGTTCAATGATAGTCGGATCTTCTGGCACATTAGATTGGATAGCAATGATGATGTCTTCATAGCCGTTGTTATTCAGTTGAACCAAAGAAGCATCCGCCCCCTGCAGCAAGCATAGGACTAAGAGGAAAGCAAAAGTTCTGGGAAACCCCATCGTTACCCTTTACTTGTTTCTGAGCTGAATGCTCCTTTCCCAAGGAGCGTTTCTCTCTTTCTTCCTCCCCTCCCCAACCCTCCCCTTCTCTCTCTCTCTCTCTCTCGGGCTCTCTCTCTCTCTCCTCTCTCTCTCTTACACACACACACACACACACACACACACACACACACACACACATATATATACTTGTAAGCCTTATCAGAATTGGCTGATTATGGGATGTTGACTGTATAAAGGTCAAACCGACAAATGTGGAAAAATATTTAACTCGGGTTTACACAACTATTTTACTGTAAGTTTTTGGACGAGTGATCAACAAGCACAGTATTTTCCAGATCATTTCATAAGACACGTCAAAAGTTTTCCATTTGGGAAGGTTTTCTATTCTCATCCTGACCAATTTCCTAATCATGGCATATACTAAGTGTTTTCTATGGATGAACAGATAAACACTCATAAGTAACACAACACTCATAAATACAAAGACTCATAAATAATACAATTAATAGGCACATTCATGCTTCTGGTGTTCTTTAGTAGTCTATAGTGAATTAATTATTACTTAGATTATTTATCAATTGTCTAACTAAGAATATAGAGTAAGATTACATATAAATGTAGATAATGAAAAATTGATAAGGTGAGTTGGAGACCTAAGTTGAAGAACTTTAAAGACTTTGAAAAATTAAGGAAGATTTGATCAAGCTGTTGTAGGGTGGGCATAAAGAGGGCTAAATTGCCCAATCACTATTGCCAGATTACAGAAACTAGGTGGATTAAAAAGATTCTAAATTTTCTTTTCATATGTGTGGGGAAGGAGAATGGTGGCTCTTTCTTTCAAATGCTGGTCTCACCACCTCTTTGTTCTCACAGGACATAAATACGATGGGTAACAGCCAAATTGGAATTTTTTTTCAAAGTTATGTATCTAAATTTTTTTGCAAAACAACCTTATCACTTTCACAGTACTTTCCATTATACTTAATACATTTGTCCTGCAATTCCATTCTTGGAAACATTTTTCAAACTCATTTGCTTGGATAGTTGGCAGTGTCTCTTTCATTTTTTTCTTCACCTATTCTATATAGCCAAATCACTGTCCTTTCATGTTCCTCCGCATTTGCGGAAACAAGAAGAACTTGCATGGAGCAAGGACAGGTGAGCCAGGTTTGTGGGCATGAGAGGCATGCTGTTTTTTGCCCCAAACTGTTGCACTTCTGCCACACATCAGACACTTTTTTTGGGGGGGGCGGGGGGCATCACTGCTCTCCGGTGGTGGGAGTAGGAGGCCCAGTCCCACTGCTGTAATTGAACCTCCGTTCCAGTGGGCCGCAGTCCCTCGCACAACCACTACGCCACAGGGGCTCAGCCCCAAATCAGACACTTTTGTCCCACCCTGTTATGTTATCTTTTCAGAACCTCTAAATAGAAACCTGGATTAACCGTCTGATCTGATGGACTGAACAAGTCAACATTTTTGTCAGTTTGGGAAGTTAACGGCTCTCTGCAATGAGATTTGGCGTTGATCAACATTTGTGTTCAACATCACAACAGTCACTGTGGTGTTTTTCGCCTGAGCAGCAAACAAAATTCACAGCTGCACACTGTTCTCTTAAATTGACCATCACAAAAAACGAGGTGTGGGTGAAACTGCTTTTATAAAAAAAATTGGGCAGAGCCCCGGTGGCATAGTGGTTGTGCGCGGGACTGGGGCCAACTGGGATGGAGGTTCAATTCCAGGAGCGGCTCCACAGGAGCAAAGGCTGGGCTTCCTACTTCCACCACCAGAAGGCAGTGATGCCCCCACCCCCAAATTAACTGTGACCATAGAGAACCTTCCCAGGAAATGCCCCTGGGTGCACTAACTCGGAGCTAATGGCTCGATGCTCACCTAAAGGGAAACATGCATACTACTTATGTGAAAGGTCTGTACTGCCCAGTGCCCTTCTGGGTTTTTGAGGTGCCCCTCGTATGCGTGGGCTGAATGAAACTTTTTTTTTTTTTAAGAAAGGCACAGATCTTGGCATGACATGCAAAATTGGGGTAAACAAAATTTTGTTTTAGCAAAGATCTTCTTTACAGTGCATACATCAGGGACTCTAAATTTCAAGGAGACAGCTCAATTATCTTTGTTCTGGATTTTAAAGAGCAGGGAAAGAAAAATTTTTAATACTCATATGAGAACTGGGTCTTTGACTTACCTAGTATCCTTAAGAATATGTGCCTGGACACAGTCACAGGATACTCTGTGGCACATGTTAGAGGGGTTCAGTTTAGGGTCACAGCTGTGGAAGACTTATAGCTATGTCTCAACTATAGATATTATATAGTTATAACTATCTGATTTTTCTTAACTAAGCTTCTTCTAATCTATGTTATATTTCCATTATAGAATAAAAGGGGTAAACTCAAATCCCCTTATCAAAGTCAATATGTTGGAATAAATAAAAAAAACATGTACCCAGTCAAAAGGCATAGAATTTGTGCTATGAAAGCAAACTAAATAAGCCTAGTACTTTATTAATTATTACTGAGGCAAAGAGTTGAATAACATTTTTAGTCATAGTGTTTTGAACTCTTATGAAGGAACAATTTCCTTCACTTAATCCTTATGCAATGCTCTAAGAAGGAATATTATCTGCATTTAATGTTTGGGGACTTGAAACACACACTGATTTAGTAACCTACTGTATGAATCTAGTATTCTGACCCTCAAAGTCTATGGATATTTAATCATCTACAGGAAGTCAATGACTGTTTTATAAGTAAATACTATTATATATAAATATATGCATTTCTTTTTTAAAGGAGAAACATGGCTGGGTAAGGAATTACAATATCTGTTTTTCAAACAAAAGGAGCCAGGAGTCAGGGAAATGGAATAGCATAGCAGAAAATGTTCATAAATTAAGAAATCAGATAGGAGGCTGGTTGAATTCAGAACAGGTAACATCATCGAGATAGAAGCTTTATCACATTTACTCAGACTTTCCTCCCTCCTCCCAGTCAATACATTACAACCTCCTTCCATCGCCTCAGGAATATTGCAGAGTAATTACATGTTCCACGATGTAATATTTTACAAGATCCTGGATAGAGCTGTTACTCTGGTAACCCCTGGAAAACTGCTGAGTGGTGAAGAGATTGAGTATTAATAAATACCAAGAGATTGAGTATTAACAAATACATAATAGAGCCCGTGTTTCCTGACTGACATCTCTGCTTGCCTGCCGTGTCCTGAACTCCAGTTTGGTGGCTTTGAGCAAAGCAAGCATGCTTCCATCTCAGAGTGATTGTTCAAGAATGATAGACTAACTGAATGGCTATCATTCTAACCAGAAATAATAACATGACATCAAGTGGCCAAGGGCTTTAAAGGTTGGAGAAATCTGATTGAATACAGATCCCCTTTAATGTTTGGGGGAGCATCTAGGTTATTTTGAGGCAGTCTTGTTTCTTATATTAGGAAAGTTCAAGTTTAAAGTTTGGAAGAAAGAGAAGTCTTCTTGTTCTCAGGAGTTAGAAAAGGCTCCTCTTCAGGCAGCAAGGTAGTGCTTTTAAGTGCTGTCACATTGATTCTCACTCAAAGTGACCCTGTGCACAACAGAATGAAGCCTTGTCCGATCTTGCTCTGTCCCCACAATTGTTATGTTTGAGCTCACTGTTGGAGTCACTTTGTCAATCCATCTTGTTGAAAGGCTTTACTCTGACCCTCTGTTTTACCAAACCTGATGTCCTTTTCCAGGGACATACCTCTCCTGATAACCGGTACAATATATGCGAAACCAAATTTTGCGTCCTCACCGCTAATGAACATTCTTGTTACATTTCTCCCACAACAGAGTTGGTTGTTCTTCTGACACTCTTTGGTATTTCCAAAGCAGCACCTTAATTCCAATGCACAAGTTCTACAATCTTCCCTATTGTTTTATGCACAGGTGGTTAGGCGAAAATACATTTTTATTGCAAGCTTGTTTTTTGAGGCACAGAAAAAACCGGATGCCTCCTGGTGCCTGAAATAGCACTCTATAATTTGAGACAAATGCATGCTTTGATTTGTTTTCTGTGTCTTTCTCTTTCCAATATTCTCCACAAAGAGGAGTGTGGGGTGCTGGTCTGATGCCCTCAGAACCACCCTCAGCCATACCTTGATGTCCTCTGACTGAACCAGTTTGATTAGTCCAGCTACTCACCTCTGTCTCCATCAGTCCAATTTCAGATAGACAATCTGGGCAGAGGTCGGTGGTCACAATCACAAAGAACTGTGCTGAAGGGGGCTTAATTGAATCTAGTTCAGGAAAAAACATTCAGTGGGGCCAGTGACGGGAGATTTGTTTTGCCTGTTTAACAGAGGACAGGTAGGAGATTTGAAAATTATCAATGCCTTTGCTTTTCTTTTAGTGTGTGATTGAAAAAATATATCCAGCACCTGAAACTTGAGATCTCATAGATATTATTGTTAAAATGAGACCAAGCTTTGTTTATTTTAAGCTCTCTATATTACCTGTAGGCTTATAATATAGTGTTCTCTCTACCCTTTCAAATAGATTCTTAGCTAATTTATTTTCATTTTGTTGTTGTTGTTTTGTAATACATGTTGAGACTTGTATATTCAGTACTGTTTGAATATGCTCCATAGTTTACCATATATAGTATTCTAGTCCTAGATGCTAATTTGTTTCAGTGATCAATTTAACATTTATTTGTATGTAGCTTTATATTTTAGTTTTCTCTTTACTTCCACAATAGGCAGCTGAAGCTTTTTTTGTTAAAAGTATTTGGGGGCTGAGCCCCGGTGGTGTCGTGGTTGTGCGCGGGACTGCGGGCCACTGGTATGGAGGTTCAATTCCAGCAGTGGGGCTGGGCCTCCTACTCCCACCGCTGGAAAGCAGTGATGCCAAAAAAAAAAAAAAAGAGTATTTGGGGATACCAGTATCTTAAAAATATTACACACTAATTTAAGATTAGCTTGTAAATTATTTTTACCTCATAAAAATCTCTTGTTGTTATGTGCAGTATTGTAAAATTGCTACATATTTTACTTTTTAGGATATAAGTCCTACTCATAATCTCTGAGTTGATGCAACGTTAGGATGCAGTTTGTTAGGCTTTATTATTAGACCGCTTAGTAAAGAGAAAAATAACGGATAAAGTTGGGTCAATCGTTTCTTGAAATGGGTCACAGATACTATTCTATGCAGTGACAGCTTGAGTGAACATTTAGTCCATTAGGATCACTTAGGATCGGAGGAGAGTTATTTTCTCTTTGTAAATAATCCTATATAGATAGTCATTTTATTGCCTGCGATAAGCCGAGGTATCACATTCAAGTGATATCCCTGCTTGTCAGTACTTGGGAGATGTCGTTGACTTCATTTCAACTCCTATTGACCTTGTGTTCAACACATTAAAACTCTCCCCTGTCCTGTCCATCCTCACAACAGCTGCTGTTTGAGCCCACAGTGTCAATACATTGCTGAGAGTCTTCCTCTTTGACACTGACTTTCTCCTTTACCTAACAAGATGTTCTTCTCCGTGGATGGGCTGGTCCATCTTCATAACATGCCTAGAGTATGTGCGATGAATTCTTGCTATTCTATATTCTGAGGTGTTTTCTGCCTGTACTTCTGAGACAGATTTCTTTGTTTTTCTGGCAGTACATATTATATTTAATATTCTTCGCCAACACCATAATTCAAAGCCATTGATTCACCTTCTGTCTTTTGTATTTATTGTTCAGCATGACAAACTGACAGAAGTGGAGAAATGCAAAAAGCAAAACAAATTTTTTTAAGAGCAGAAAACCTTACAATTAGCATCTTGTTTTCGTTATCTGGCATAGTTAATTTGTCTCTGAGTAATAGAAGGAACTAGTCCTCTCCCAAATTAATTTTATGATTCTTGCATGCTGTTTTTCCAAAGTCATAAAAAAATCACACAATGCTGTTGATCAAAAGTCGTAAAAGAAAGACACCTTTATCTTTTCCCATGTTGAATGTATCAGTGGGAACACTGGTTCCTTATATCATACCTCCCTGGGAAGATAAATGCCAGGTATGCAAAACAGGGTGCTAACCTTTCTTTCATTCTTCAAGAAAATTAAATTAAGCAATCTCATCTCAGATTTTCCTCTTTCTTGGTAATTTAGATAGATAGCAGTGAATTTTCTACAGAGTCAAATTTTGTGATTACCATTGTAACAGAGATGTCTTCTGTCAGTGTTTTTAAGTTATGGATCAGAGCAATAGTTTCTTTCCTTATCTAAGAAGGAGCTATTTTTTAGGTAGTCCTGTGGTCTATATTTAATTCCAATTTCTAGGAAGAAATACTATTTGTCAGCATGTTAGACACCAGGAAAGACTTGTCTTTGAATTGCAAAGCAGAGTGAATCAACTTTATAGAATTTTCTGAGGTCAATACTAGGTTTCTATGATGATTAACCATTAATATACAACTGGAGTTAGAAATAGGTTGCAGTCTATCCTGTGAAGCTTAGGTTCTTCTTCCTTCTATTCTGGAACTCCCTGCCCATTGTGTGTTTTCTCTGCTTTTGCTTCCTGTTTTAGGCACACATGAATCAGGACCCTACTGGCCTTCTGCCAGAGTCCAGTTCATGTCAGCAGGTAATTCTTTTTTGTACTTAATCAGATATATGTTTACTTGCTTCTTGTCGTTGCAGAGAGGTCTAGACTTAGGGGGTAGCGCCAGAGGTTTTTTTTTTGAGGTCTAGACATAGGAGATAGTCCCAGAAATCCCAACTGCAGTTTTAAGTGAAGCCATGATTACTAATTTAATGTCACCACTGACATAGCTGATATTTTGATCACATCTCTGACTCATATGCTTATTTCTAAATCAGTTCCAGACTCTGAAAGAGAAATAATTTTAGTTTGCTTTGCTACACAATTGCTCCACAGAGCAATTAAAAGCTATATATTAGATAATTGTGCATATTGTTGAAACACCATTAAAGATTTTTCATTGGCTTTTCTTTTTACTTATTGCCCAGTTTTGCTCTGATCTCATTCTCTACTTCTCAGTCTTTTCTCCTGGGATTATTAAGTTGTAGGAACTCTAGATGCTGTCTACTGTGTTGGTTGCTGTCCAGTTGGTTCCGATTCATAGTCCAACAGAACAAAGCACTGCCTGATCCTGTGGTGTCCTCACAGCTGTTCTGCGGGAATCCATTGTTGCAACCATTGTGTCAGTCCATCTTTTGAAAGTCTTCCTTGTTTCTCTGCCTTTCTACTTTACAAACAATGATGCCCTTCTTTAGGTCTCTCTTGATAATTTCCCCAGGGTCCAAGGGACAAAATCTCACCATCTTGGCTTTCAAACGAGTATTTCAGGTCTCTTTAATTTCTGTTTCCAAACTTTCACATTCAGATCAGTTAAGGACTTGAATAAGGTAGCTATGACTGTGTAGTGCTATAAAAAGCCACCTGCCTACAGATTCTCAATGTGGTGATGGATTTTGGGGGATGATCCTATGCTTTGTTGCTAGAGGAGCTGTGAATTTATTAATCTCTACAATTTTAATCTAGATAATATAAACTGAAATGGTATAAAGGCTTCAGTTGAATTGAGGATATTTTCATCTCACACCTGAGTAATTTGGCAACCTTCTTACAAATTTTCATCTTATTAATCACCCTATTATTTTATGCAAAACACCCCTTTTCATTTTTTCATATTCTGCAAGGGATTATCAGCATATAGCAAAATCCTTTACTTACTATTCCAAATTGATTACAACCGATTTTGATTTATTCCTTCCGGATTTACTGCCCAAGCTACTCACCGCCATTCAGTCAGTTCTGACTCACATTGACTCTCCAGGTCAGGGTGGAACTGCCCCTGTGGGTTAGCAGGACTGTCGCTCTCTCTGGAAGTAGGAGAGAACTCTGTCTGCCTCCTGCAGCTCAACTCACTGTCCCAACAGTGCCTAGACTAAATCTTCTCCTCTAATAATATTATTTTTCCAGTATTAAGCTTTGATCATGCTCACTTTTTAATCACTGCCTATTTTTCAGGGTTGTTGTAATTAGGGGCTATCAAGTAAGTTGTGATTCAGAATGATCCTATGTAAAACAGAGAAAACTTGGCCCTGTCCGGCACCATCCTTACAAGTGTGTTTCAGCTCCTTCTTGCAGGCACTGTGCTAATCATCTCCTGGAGGGCCTTTCTCTTGTTCACTGATCTTCCACTTTAACAAGTATGATGTCTCTTTCCAGATAATATTCAATATTGTGCTTTAATTCTAGTTCCTTATGAAGACTTCACTGGCCGATCCAGGCTAACATGTCCGCTCTCTGACTGCTGTGCTCTACATATCAAGTGCTTTAGATGTAAGCATTTAGGAGCTGATATTTTTGTTATAACCACATAGAATAATTTTATGGTTACCTTACAGATCATTTAGTTCAAGTATTGTTTTTTTGGGGGGTGGCATCACTGCCCTCTCTTGGTGGGAGTAGGAGGCCCAGCCTTTGCTCCTGTGGAGTTGTTGCTGGAATTGAGCCTCCATCCCAGTGGGCCGCAGTGCCGTGCACAACCACTACGCTACCGGGGCTCAGCCCCCAGGTATGGGTTTTATAGACGAGAATGCTGATGTCAGAGGGAGGTGAGTAATTTGAGGGCATTTTCTAAACTGAGTGCCTGTGACTTTTAGCTCAGTACCCTTTTCCTTCCTGCTCACCAGCTCTGTGCTCTACTCCCCTGGCTGTTGTGTGTGGATTGCTCTTTATTCCACCTGCTGCTATTGGAGCCCAAGGTACTAATTTCTTTGTAGAAGCTTTATGGTTAGCAGTGGCTACATAAATATTATTACATACAACTCCTAAGTTAAATAGTTTTTCTCCTTTTAATCAGAAAGATTGTAATAGCTCTAAGGTGGACATTCTTGGAAAAAAATTGCTAGGAACAGAAAGTGTCTAAAGAATTTTGCACTAGGAGAAGTGCTTACAGACTTACCTCCTCACAGTGATCAATATAATCCATTCAGTATAAATAGCAAAGACAATCAGTAAGGATTGGGGGCAAATTCTATTTCCTGAGCACCTCAGGTGATTCAGACTCAAGGATCACATGTAGGACAGAGGAGAACCATCTCATCTGGTTTCCAAGGCTGGAAGTCTTTACGGAAGCAGAAAACCATGTGCTTTGTCTGAGGAGGGGCGGGGGGTGGTTTGAACTGTGGACTTTGGGGTTAGCGGTCAAATGCTTTAACTGCTCTACAACCAGGACCCTTTACTTTCTATTATCTCACTTAGCTTCCACAGTCCCTCTTTAAAACAGTTCATAGCATTTCCTAACTAGGGTGACACAGAGACTTAAAGATAAATCATTCAAGTATGAACTGTGAGAAAAGGGGAGAAAATGACACATTAACATATGCCTACCTTAACACCATGCAAGATCAGACTGGTTGCTTTGGAGTTGCTTCTAACCCATGTGAGCAGAGTGGATTCCTCTACAGGACTTTTAAGGTGGTGACATTCCTGATACAGACCACAGTAGTCCTTTCTTCTGAGGTGACTTTGGGTAGATTTGAAACACTCATCACTCAGTTTGTAGGTGATTACATGCACACAGAGGTCCCTTAATGTCATACACATAATTATACACTGCCTCATTGATGCCAATGTGGCGTCAGGTAGTGGACATTCTTGGTGCTTTGCCCAAACCCCACCAGATTCTTTTTACTGCTCCTTCTCCTTACTGCAGGGACCCCTACAGTACTAAAGTTAAATCATTTGGCTGCAAACCGAGAGATCAGTAGGTGGAACCCACCTGCTAAAATGGCAGTCTGCCTCAAGCAAGATGGATAGAAATCCCATGGGGACAGTTCTATACTTTTTGTAGGATCAATGTGAGTCACAATCCATTCAACCTTGCCTCCAAATCCACTCAGACTTAGTGGATTTAACTGTCTCCTTGCTTCAATGTGCTTTTGTTTCCAGTAACCTATGGACCATTCTTCCTTGGGTGTCCTACCCTCAGATCATAGTAGTTGATCCACCTTTTATGCTGAATGTCAGAAGTATTGGGGTGTGTACTTTCTCCCAAGTGTTCTTTGGCCAATGCCTGACAGGTCCATAAACACAAAATTTCCCCATCCTTTGTCTCAGGCTGAGACAGGTTCAGAAGGGCAACCTATACTCTAGAGACTCCTGTGTGCTCAAACGGATGCTCTCTCCAGCGGACTGCCTGCCACTATACCCCTGCTTCTTCCTGTTTGCTGTCCTGCTTCTCCTCGTCCCTTATTTTTTTTCTTTGCCTGGAGAACCTCATAAGTCAAATATCTGCACACAAGACTCTGTCTTAGGGTCGTCGGGGGATCCTAATCTAAAATGCATGTCATGTCTTAAATTCTCAAATGCAAGACAGAGTACAATTGTCCCACAGGGTTTCCCAGGCTTTAAAACTTTAAGACAACACAGTCCCACTACAGGCCGTCTCTGGATTATCAATGAGTTCTGTTCCTAAGTTTGTCTTTAAGACAAATTTGGGGCTGAGCCCCGGTGGCGTAGTGGTTGTGCGCGGGACTGCGGCCCACTGGGACGGAGGTTCAATTCCAGCAGTGGGGCTGGGCCTCCTACTCCCATCACCGGAGAGCAGTGATGCCCCCAAAAAAATTTTTTTAAAAAAAGACAAATTTGTACCTAAATCTGAATAGTTTGCTTGTAGCTGAAGGTTTCTGGATAGGCATTGTTTGTACCTAATGCTAGATAGTCGAGTGTTAGAATATCGTATATAGTGGGCTTTTCTCTGCAGAAAAATTCAAGAAACAATTCCAAGTACTCTAAAATATCTTTAACATAATAATAATATCTGGATATGCATTGCAAAGCAGTACTTACTATTATAAACCATTGGATGATCTTTGAATTTTTAATATGAGATTTTATGAGGATTGCTTTTTCAGTGTGAATTGTAAACAAATCAGAATTTGGTCATCTGAGGCTGCCTGTAATATTTATTAAGTATTTACTCTATGCCAGGGGTCCTGGTGGCATCTTGGTTGTGCATTGTCTGCTAACTGTAGGATCAGCGGTTTGAAACCACCAGCTACTCCATAGGAGAAAGGTGGGGCTTTCTACTCCCATGAAAAGTTAGTCTTGGAAATTCACAGGGGCAGTTCTTCCCTGTTCACTAGGGCCATGCATTGACTCCATGACCGTGAGTGAGTACTATATGTCAAGCACCTGCTAATCCTTTCCATCCTGATTTATTGAACTTTTGTTACCTCATAAATAGATACTTTATTACTCTCATTTTGCAAATGTCAACAGCAAGCTTTAACAACTTGTCCAAAGCAACACAGCCGATCAAGCATGACCCCCAAACCGTGCTTATAATTCCTATGCTGTCCTTCTGTTGAAGAGGCCAATTCAGGGTCAGTCATTTTGAAGAAGGTGATGAAAAACATATTATAGTATCTGTATGAGCATTAACTTCCTACACATTTAAAAATTCTCTTTTCTGGATCCAACAGAACCTAGAATTATCTGATTGAAGGGAAATAGAAATCTTGTCTGCCCAAGCACCTTATATAACAGATCTTAACTTGCTGGGCATCTGTAGATTACTTATGGTTGCTTTTGGGGGGGGGGGGTGTTATCACTGCCCTCTGGTGGTCCTGGGTGCTACCCAGTGCTGCTCCTGAAAGCTGCCACTGGATTTGAACCACCAAGCCCGCAGGCCGCAGTCCTACACTCAACCACTTATGCCACTGGGTCTCAGCCCGATTGCTTATGTTATGTTCAAAAGATAACACATTACTTGGTCTGAATGAATCAGAGTTCACCGAAGCATACTGATTTATGGAGACTATAGTACAATGTGATAAGTGTTGTAATGAAGATATATGACAGCAGGAGGAAGAACGCAGGGATTCTGAGTCAGGGTGAAGAAATGGAGAGGGAGGTAGATAAAAACTACACCGAGGCTTACAGAGTAGGTAGAATTCAAACACACACCCACACACACACACACACACACACACACACACACACAAGAAAAGTATTTGCAAGAATTATGTTTGAAGTAGGTGTGCAATCACAGAGCTTAAAAAATGACCTATATGTTTACCTATTCTCATGGAAATTCTAATGTCAAATCTGAGATCTAGGTGCACTTTCTCAGCTTGGGAGAATAGAACTTCCTCTTTCTCTGTTTTAAAATTTACTCAGAATTATTTTACAACTAGAATGTTTTCATCCAAGTGGTGGATTTTTAAGTGCATAGCCATTCTTAGCTCTATTACATGTAACTCTAATATTGAGGCTTCAAGTTTTTATATGCTTTATATAGGGGAAAGAGAATTTAGAAATGTCAGTGACTCAAACCAAACCAAACTATTGTCATCGAGTTGATGTGGACTCAAATTGATTTATAGAACACGGTAGAACTGTTCTGTGGGACATTTAGGCTGCTGGTCATTATGGAAACACACTGCTTTACCTGTATTTCACAGAGAAGCTGGTGGGTTAGAGACTGTCAGGTTAGTAGCCAGTGCTTACCTGCTCTGTCACCACCGCTCCTTATAGTAATAACAATAGCGGTTAAAGGAGAGGGGCTTCACCAGTGGCTTAATCCTCATAGCCACCTACAGCCTTTTGCAAACCAGGTTTTGAGGATTTACAGTCTAAAAACATCAATTCCCTCCTCAGGGCTTGGGTTTTATTATTTACAGTTCTTGGATCACACATGTTGATTTGCTGTTTCTGTGTGGTTTGGTCGACACCTCATTTAGAGGACTGCTTGCCTTAAGACAAGGTTTTAAGGTGCAAGACACTATTCTTTCTGATAACTGGTCACCATATGCTTTCTTCACACTTTGCAATGGCACCCATATCTTCAGTTATCACTTCAAGGGGGTAGATATTGAGCAAAGGCATGCCATATGAACTAATTATTCTTAGATTGGGGCTACAATTAACTGTAAACTCCAAATCAATTCATCCATATTTGGCTTATATATTTTCCTGATTCACTTCAAAGACATCATCATGATATTATTGAGAGATCTTATAATTTATCTCCATGAGGCATACAGTACTTTTGTTGATACTACATACACACACACATATATATACATATATATATGTATACACACACACACGCACACACACATACTGATATGGAATTTAAAACACTTCCCAGAGAAAGAAAATGTACATGTATAGGGTATTTTTTAAAGACCAAAATAAACAGATTGTTGATTTGTACAGATGAACAACTTAGGTGAATGGACATTATTACATTGACATTGAGGGTTGTAGATAGGGCAAGACTTTTATTAGTGTTCTTTCATGAAGACCAAGAGTGTCATTTCAGCCTCGGGCACATAGAACTTTTTCAATTTCTTTAATCTGCTATGAGTGTGTGTAAGAAGTCTGGTTCAGTCTGTGGGAATTTCAAATAAAATATCTTCATCATTGGCATTAAGGGATGCTGTGTACTCAGAAGGACAGAGTCTTAAGTCTTGATCAACTGTTGTACACAGCCTGGTTAACCAAGAGTTTAAGACAAAGTAGGTCAAAGGTGTTCCATTAAGTTCATGCTATTGAGTTTATGCTTTTATTTGTGGTCTTTATACTTAATATTAAGAATTTTCCCCAGTGGCATGCTAAGCTTAGTCACCTTCTTTGGTACAGACGTGCCTTCCACACCACCACCTCATGAGTTGGGTTTCCAGTAAAGTTCATTAATCACTCTTGTAGGGGTGTCCATTAATTTGGGGCATGATCATCAAATAATGTTATATGTGAATAGCTGGTTTGTCCTTTTCCTCTCTCCACATAGTGGGAAACTCAGTCCATTGAGGGGAGGTCTCTACTATCAGCATGATTTTTTTTGAAATCATTTTATTGGGGGCTTGTACAACGGTTTGTTATTTTTTTTTAGGCTGTGGGGTTCAACCCCAGGACTTTTGCTTCTTTATTTAAAAGTGAGGACCTCTGCAGGTGAGCATTTTGGAGATGGCTAGAGATCTTTAACTTTAGAAGGATAATGGAAATAAAAAACAATCAGAGGTTAAAGAATGCCCTTCTCTCTGTCCCTTCCTTTACTCTTTGATTTCCTCATTAAAACACCACACCAAAAGGAAACCCAACTCATTGACGCTGAGTGGAATCTAACTCATGGTGAGGCTGTGTATTGCAGGAAAGCACTGAGCTGCATAGGATTCTCTGAGCTGTATACTTGTAAAAAAAATCATTTTACTAGGGACTTGCACAACTCTTATCACAACCCATATATACATCCACTGTGTCAAGCACATTTGTACATGCATTGCACTCATCATTCTCAAAACATTTGCTTTCTACTTGAACCCTTGGTATCAGCTCCTCATTTTTCCCCTTCCTCCATGCCCACCTCCCTCATGAACCCTGATAATTTATAAATTATTATTATGTCACGTCTTACACTGTCCGACATCTCCCTTCATCCACTTTTCTAGTCCCCAAGGGAGGGGGTTATATATAGATCCTTTTAAAAGTGTCCCCTTTTTACCCCACCTTCCTTCCTCCTCCTGGTATAGCCACTTTCACCACTGGTCCCTAAGGGTTTATCTGTCCTGGATTCCCTGTGTTTCCAATTCCTATCTGTACCAGTGTACATCCTCTGGTCTAGCTGGATTTGTAAGGTAGAATTGGGATAATGATAGTGGGGGGAGGAAGCATTAAAGAACTAGAGGAAAGTTGTATGTTTCATCATTGCTACATTGTACCCTGAACTGGTTCATCTCCTCCCTATGACCCTTCTGTAAGGGGATGTCCAGTTGCCTACCCAGGTTTTGGGTCCCCATTCCGCACACCCCTTCACTCACAATGATATAATTTTTTGTTTTTTGGTGCCTGTTACCTGATCCCTTCGATACCTTGTGGTCACATAGGCTGGTGTGCTTCTTTCATTTGGGTTTTGCTGTTTTTCAGCTTGTTGGCCATTTGTTTACCTTCAATTTTTTAAGACCCCCGACACTATATCTTTTGATGGCCAGGCACTACCAGCTTTCTCCACCACATTTGCTTATACACCCACTTTGTCTTCAGCGATTATGTCAGAAAAGTGATCATCATGGAATGCCAATTTGATAGAACAAAGTGTTCTAGTTTGCATTGAGGGAGTACTTGAGTAGAGGCCCTATATCCATCTACTACCTTAATACTAAATCTATAAATATATGCACATGGCTATATTTTCCCATAATCATATATAAATATATTTGCATATGCACATGCCTTTATTTAGACTTCTATAAATGCCTTTTGCCTCCTAGTTCTTTCCTCTATTTCCTTTTACTTTCCTCTTGTTCCATTATCTTGTTCAACCTTCACTTGTGTTTCAATAATTCCTCTCAGTTACATTGCCCTTGATCGAGTTCTACCAGGTCTCTTAACATCCTCCTTGCCACCAATTTTGGATCACTTGCTGTTCCCTTGCCCCTGGATTTGTTAGCACCATTTCCTTTCTCCCACCTCCCCCTTTTCCAAATCCCCCCAGAATCATTGGTCCTGGTGTTTTCCCCTCTAGATTGTTTATCCAGCCTATCTTAGCTAGAAAGACCTGCAAGAAAATAATATGCACAAAAACAAAACTTTGGGACTAGGGTATGGCACCCCATCAGACTTGTTGGGAAAGCACTGCTAAAGATCAACAGACAGAGCTTGAACTTTCTGCAGGCTTTTCTTTTCCTTTTGTCATTAGTTTGTCATTTTCTTTTATCTTGTTGCTTTGTTTTGCTCTGTCTTGTTTTTGTCCATTTTTTTCAATATCACTTGTTGAAAAGACTGTCCCTATTCCACTTAATAATAGTTTTTGGCTCTTTGTTGAAGATGTAATTATTGATTGGAGTTGCTTCCCCCTCCATCTTTTTTTTTCCCCTATGTGTATATGTTTTGAAGTAGCCAAGTTCAAAGTTACTAGGGAGATCCTTATAAAGTGAATATATTACTTTGTGCATTGTGTTTCCTTCCTAGATAGAGTATAAAATTTATCTTGTGATCATATATCTTTGACATATTTTATTTGGGAGCTTTTGAAAAAAGCAGATAAGTTTTTCCTTTTTTAAAAAAATGTTTCTTGGGCTGAGCCTGCGTGGTGAGTGCGGGACTGCGGTCCACCGGCTTGACGGTTCAAATCCAGTGGTGGCTCTCAGGAGCAGAACTGGGTAGTGCCCATGACCACCAGAGGCAGTGATTACCCTCCTCCCCCCACAAATAAAAGTTTCTTTCACATGTTAGTCAATAAAATGCCTGCTTTATTTCTTTTAAAAAGTAAAATCCCTTTAGGGAAATTATTTAGAAAAGTAAATCTATGTAGAAGAAAACATCATAAAGTGACAATGACACAAGCAAAATGTTTTAAATGTTACTGCTAAGTCTAAAGAAATCAGTTGATGAGCAATGTGTTTTTTCTTTAAAAGTACTATTTCCTAGCACATGAAGTTGCTCCCCAAACCAAGCCACACCCTGCCATTGAGTGAAGGCCAACTCTGAGCAACCCTGTTGGACAGGGTGGACCTGCCCTGTGAGTTCCCCAGCCTGTAACTCTTTACAGGAGCAGAAAGTGCCATGCTTCTTCTGAGGAGGAGCCAGGGCATGGCTCTACAATGCTGACCTTGCAGTTAGCAGCCTGATGCATAATCATCAGTGGAGGTGGAATAAAGTTGCTAAATTATTTAAAAGCTGATATAAGTAGCTGAGATAGACAGAATAAAAAATTAGTGGGTAAACACAAACTACCGAAGTTGATATTGACTTGCCGTTAGCACAACAGGGGAAAACTAGAATCCTGAGCATGTGATGAGTGATTGATGTGTTATGGCTCTTCCAGCCATAGCTTTTGTAAATCTCACGAAACTGCTGAATGAGACTGTGCTTCTTTCTCTGATGGTCAAGGTAAGAGAGAATGTGGCAGGGAGAAATATTTTGATAGAATTAAAGGATTAAATTGTGAATGATTATTAACAGGCTTTATTGGGATTGTTAAACACTTAATTCTTAAAGTAGTTATTGGTTAGTTTTTCTCTTCCACTGGGTTTTCAATGAGCCTCCTCCAAAGCAGGAAGGGTTTCCCCTACCATCCTTGCTTGCTGAACTTCCAAGGTACAGAAAGCACCAACAAGGTGACAAAGCAGCAGCAGCCACATCAAGAGCCAGAACACAAGACAGAGGTGAGAACTTCCCTGCCCACAGCATGACTACTGCTACGGGCCTTCAAGCAAGAGGCTGTGTGCAGGGTCAAGTTCCTCCAGACACTCAAGTGAGGGAACTAGGTTTGCTGACCCAAAGAGATAGATAGAGTTGAGCTAGTTCAGGCTGAGGCATATGTTGGAGTGAACTGAACTTTGAATGTTTGACTGCAGCCCCAAAGGAACTTGTAACACTGAGGGAGCAGGGCAGAAGTCAAGAGATGTGTGGCTGAGAGGCTACGGGTCAGAGAAAGGTGCACCTGACCAGAGAAGTATGTCCTGACTATTTCTGATAGATAACTATAATAATCATAACTTCTCTAGGAAATCTCACAACGGTGAGTGATCTGTGAGTTCAGTGTGGGCACTTCATTTTCTTTATTTCTTTCTATTTTTTAGAAAATCATTTTACTGTGGGCTCATGCACCTCTTATCACAATCCATCCATCCATCCATTGTATTTAAGCACATTTGTCCATTTCTCCCCTTTATCATTTTCAAAATTTTCTTTCTACTTAAGTCCTGATATCAGCTCCTCATTTACCCCTCCCTCTCTCCTTCCCCTCCTGTATAAGACCTTGATAATTTATAAATTATTTTAATTTTGTCAAATCTTACACTCTCCGATGTCTCCTTTCAACCACTTCCCATTGTCTATACCCCAGAAAGGAGGTTATATGTAGATTATAGGAGCTTATAATTGATCTAAAACCCAGCAGAGAAGGAAAGGGAGTTCTTCATAGGAATTAGCCTTCTGTTGATCAGTTTGATTTTCCTTCCCCTTGTGAAGTCTGTGATAAGAAGTTGTGCTCGCATTCTTGTTGTCATGTAATAAGTACAAGATGTCAAGTATTTCAGAATCATCACCCCAGTACCCCAAATGAAAAGGATAGTCTATATGAATTGGTCTGCAGTTATAATAGTTTTTATCATTTTCTTTTAGTTTAGGACTCATAAGTAAAATGAAATATGGAGAAGATTTAGAGAAACAGGAGCAAAATTCAGAGGCAGAAGCAAACATCATTAACTTAACGGAATTAAGGCTTAACATTTTTTCACTATATTAAATATTTAAATTAATAAGTTCAACACTACCATGTACTACAGTGTTCTTGGTTTTCATATTAGGTACCTGGAGGTGCCAGTAGTTCTGCACATATTTGTTGTGCCCTTATAAAGTATATGCCAGGAACTATAGAAGGTCTTAGGAATTCAAATGTAAATTAAATAATCACCTTGCCTTTATATTAGGGAAGACATACATGGAGTTAAATGATTACAATTCAATGTAGGACAACATATGACCAGAATATATAGACATTGTGGTTGAGAGTGTGAGTTCTAGAACCAGACAATCTGAATTTGGATCCTGACTTTACCATTCTTATCAGGTGCACAATCTCAAAAAAATTTCTGAATATCTTAGTGTCTCAGTTTTCTTGACTGTAAAATGAAAGCATTAATATTAACAATCTCTTGGGTTGTGAGGATAAAATGGATTAATATTTTAAATGCTTAGATCTGTGGCTGGCAAATGGTTGAGTACTTGTTAATGGTAACTAGAATCTGAGCATCATTCCTTTGGGGGGGAGTGGCATAACTGCCTCTGGTGGGAGTGGGAGGCCCATCCTTGCTCCTGGAGAACTGCTGCTGGATTTGAACTGCTAACCCAGTGGGCTGCAGTCCCACGCAAAACCACTACATCGCCGGGGTTCAGCCTGCTTAGCATCATTCTTATTATAGCAAATTAGCACAGGTATAGCAGCTTATAAGGTAGTAGTAGTGGAATATGGATAGTGATCTTTTTGTCCTTTCTATTCAATGCTGCCTCCCAGTGCCTAGGTGAGTTCCTGACACATAGTAATTGCTTAAAAATGTTTTATAATTTTATATATGAGGAAACCATATATAACCATGCTCAGAATTAGTACAGAGAAGGGAAGCTTAGAGGAAACTTGGAAATGACACCTTAATTGTAAAAGGTGACTCCTTTTTCCATTTATCAACATATGACAGCATAATGCAGGCAGTCTTGACAACGAAATGCATCATTATAGCCACAGTGGCAGACTAGCATCAAGTGTCTGGGGAGCATTGAAGCTGGAGATTTGAGAAGTTTATTCACCATACCAGGTGCCTGGCATTTAATAGTGACCTTGACATAGTTTAGTTCTCAGGAAAATTACATGACATACCTGAAATGCCATGCAAGAAGGGTTAGATTTTCTGAAGTCCTCTATAGAGTTGATGCATAACCTTGAAAATCTTGTGAGAAAAAGGCATCTGGTTGGATTTTATGGATATATATAACTCTATAAGCAGACAGAATATGGAATCGGTGGGCACTGAGTTTTTGCTGCTATGGATATAAGTAACTGAATTCTTGACATATATATATGTATATGCATATGTATAATCAGTAGATAGAAGATGGATTGGGCCTGGACTGTTCCTCTTTACTATGCAAGAAAGGAAATAAGAAAAAGATCAGGTTAGAAAATGGGAAGCTGAAATGGATTTCATTTGGGACAAGTGGAGTTTAAAACATCAAAGCAAATTTTTGAACTAATTCAAACTGGTTCATTCTTGGCCATTGAATTGTAACTGGACAGACTGAAATGTTTACAATCTGGGTGACAAACACAGGGAAAAATTATGGATTGAGACCGAAATGAGGCACTCCAAAAAAGAAGTAGTGAGATTTTTTATCATCTTTCCAGCTCTGTCTAAATTCCATGGGTAAGAAATTTGATTGCTATTGAATGCATATGCTGCCCTTGTTTTTGAAGAAGATGGGGGTTTTAGCAAGCCTTCTCCTGAACTGGAAAGAATCTGGTCCACTTGATAGAAAAGAATGTAGAGTGATGATGGCAACAAGTGTGCAAATGTGGCCTGCATACAATTGATGTATGTATGGATCGTGATGGGAGTTGTATGAGTCCCCAGTAAAATGATTCATCATTAAAAAAAAGCGAGGGGGAAAGAGGGCTCAAGTGGAAAATATTTAGAAATGAATATGCAACATGTGTACAAATATGCTTGATACAAATGATGTATTGAATATTATAAGTGCTGTAAGAGCCCCCAATAAAATCATTGAAAAAGACCCCACCAGATACTATAACTAAGCCCCATACATGAAATAAAATGAATAGATAGCAAAATAAGAATGTATAAATCTGTGTACAAGAGACTGCAAAAAGCTGAGGAAATAAAATTTATCTTTCAATATCATTGTGTTACTCCGGATAGACTAGAGGAACAAATTTCAGAGACACGCTTATAGGTATAAGGAAAGGGTTTATATACAAAAGAAATGTGACCCTAAGAAGGCATCCCAATCCAGTACAGTGCAAAGTCCAAATTCCAATAGTAACCCATATGCCTGAAATCAGTCTATAAAGTCTGCTTCTGACTCAGGAAGTCACAGGTCAGTGGGTGCAGCATTCTGGTGCTGGCAGGATTATACATGTTTAAAATACAGACAATCTTTTAAAATGAAATTATTTCTGACTTATCTTCGTTTCCTGTGAGATCAAGTTATCCTATACATTGTAGCTTAAAGCAACAATGTGGTAAAGATCATTAGGTAAAAATGGGTCATAAAGAGCTAGCAGAAAGGTCTTGGTAGCACTTCTTTCCTCTTGGTGTTTCTAGGGGAGAATTGGTCTCTTTTCTTTTCCAGACTCTTGGGACTGCCCACATAACTTGGCTCAAAGCCATTGACAGAAAGGCACCTTGAACTCCATTTCTTTTTACTCTCTGGTCTTTTCTTCCATTATCACACATCTACTCTGATATGACTTTCCATGTCTTCTTCTTTTCCTTATGCATAACCCTTGTACTTTGATTGAGTTTACTTTAATAATTCAGGTTAATTTCCTCATCTGAAGATCCTTAATCTAAATCATAGGTCAAAGTCCTTTTGACCAGGTAACATAACCTATTGACTCCATTTGTGGGAAGACGTGATGAAGCAGTTCAGACTGAGCAGCTAAAATCAGACCAGAGTCTGACTGTGGAGCAGATCAGAAATTACTCATATGTATATTCAGATTGAAACTGAAGAAAATTCAAACAAGCCCATGAGAGCCAAATTATGACCTTGAGCTTATCCATCCTGAATTTTGAAAGCCTCTTAAGAAAAACTTTGAAAGTGCTTTGAATTATGCATAAAATTTTCAGTGGCTTCTTCCTTCGAAGAGGGGTGGTGAATCTCTCTCTGTCATCTGTTCTTAGTCTGGGAGTTCCCTGAAGCCTGTTCACTTTGGGTAACCCTACTGGCATTTAAAACCCCAGTGACATAGCTTCCATGAGAAGACTCCATAGCTTCCATGAGAAGACATAGCTTCCCATGAGAAGCTTCACACAAGACACCATAGTACATCAATCTGATCGACAAGTGGTGACCCTTCCAAAGATTTTGTCCTCATTCCAAGCAAAGGTGACCCATTACCAGGAGAATGCCTAATAGAAATATATTATTGATGATCATACACAAATAAAATTTTAGTTAAGATCATCTAACAATGGTTGCAGCAGAACATTGACAGGGGACTGCCAGAAATTCTGGCCAGTTTCAGAAGAAGATATGGAACAAGAGAAATAAGTCATAGGTGATGCCCTATGGATCTTGGTGAAGCAGAGATTACCAGAAAGCTGTTTCTTGTGTTTCCTTACCTATGAAAAGGCATTCACTGTGTGGACCATAATAAACTGTGGGGAACTTGGAGAAGAAGCGGAATTCCCAAAACACTTTACTGTGCTCATGTGTAACTTCAACATGAATCAAAGAACAGTTGTCAGAACAGAACAAGGAAATTCTGCCTGGTTTAAAACATGGAAAGGTGTGTGTCAGGGCTTTATCCTCTCCCTATCCTTGTTCAATCAATATGTTGAGCAAATAGTCAGAGAAGCTTCATTATATGAAGAAGAGTGAGGCATCAGGATTCGAGGAAAGTTCATTAATGACCTGCAGTATTCAGATAACAACCTTTCTCATGGCAAGTGAGGAGAAATTGAAACACCTGCTAATGAAGATCAAGAATTATAGACTCCAGTATGGATTATAGCACAATGTAAGGAAAACCAATATCTTCACAACTATTTCAATAGGTAGCTTCATGATCAATGGAAAAAAGTTTGATGTTATCAAGGATTTTGTCTTATTTGGATCCACAATCAATGCTCATGGAAGCAGCAGGCAAGAGTTAAAACAAAACATATTACTGGTCTGCACAAGACCTCTTTAGAGTATTGGAAAATAAGGATATTTGAGGACTCATGTGTGCACGATCCAAGTCCTGATATTATTAATTGCATCATATGCATGTGAAAGTTGGGCATTGAATAAGGAAAACTGCAGAAGAATAGAAAAATGAAATTTTAGTTCTGGAGAAGAATATTGAAAGTACCGTGTATTAAGGAATATTTATTGGAAGAAGCAAGGCCAGGGTACTCCTCAGAAAGAAGGATGGCAAGATTTTGTCTCACATAATCTGGACAAATCTGAGAAGGGACCAGTTTCTGGAGAAGGACATCATGTGTGGAAATGGAGACAGTGAGAAAGGAAGTTCATCAGCATAATGGATTGATGGCCACAGTAACTACATTGGTGGGCTGAGGCATGGGGGCAATCGTGAGGATGGTGCAGGACTGTGCAGTGTTTTGTTCAGTTGTGCCTAGAGTTGCTGTGAGTCAAAGCTGACTGGATGACACCGAACAATAACAACTAAAGAACAAATACAATGCACTGAACACGAATGAAAGACCCAGTGATCTATGGGCGGATATGGAGACCGTAATTCATGAAGTCAAAACATCATCAAAATGACAGGACAGAAAGATCAAAGAGGATGTTAGAAGAGATTCTGAACATTGTTCTTAATCACAGAGTAACTAAAGCAAACGAATGAAAGTATGAAGTCAAAGAGTTGCATAGAAAATTTCAAAGCACAGCTTGAACATGGACAGCTAGAATTAGAAAACCATCAGGGAAGACCTTGCTCAGCAAGGTCTGAAAGAACTCAAAAAAAATTTGAGTCTCGAATTGCAATATTGGAAGGTTCTCTGGGGAAAACATGCAATGATATGGAAAGTATCGAGAGAAGGTGAAAAGAACCCACAGATGCACTGAACCAAAAAGAAATAGTTGGCATTCCATCATTTCAGGAGGTAGCATATGAGCAAGAACAAATGGTGTTGAAGGAAGAAGTTCAAATGACACTGCATGCATTAGCCAAAAACAAGGAGGTAGAAATTGTCTGTTTCAGCAAGTATGGGAAGCACTGGAAACATGCACTCATCTATGCTAGGAAATTTGGAAGAAATCTACTTGGCCAACTGACGGTTAGATGTCCATGTCTGTGCCCATTCCAAAGAAAGGTGAGCCAACAGAATGTTCAAACTGTAGAACAACGTCATTGATGAAACATGCAAGTAAAATTTTGCTGGAAATTATCCAACAATGAATGCAGCAGTACATTGACAAGAAGCTGCCTGAGTTTCAGGATGGATTTAAGAGAAGATATGAAACAAAGAATATCCTTGATGCTGTCAGATGAGTTTTGCCTCAAAGGAGAGAATACCAGAAATATGTTTATTTGTATTTTCTTGACTGTGTGGGCCATAATAAAGGACAAATTGATCTGTTTGGAAGGAGTATGGCCAGAGTACTCCTTAGAGGCATGGATGTCAAGACATTGTCTTACATACATTGTATACATTGTCAGGAGAACCCAGTTCCTGGAGAAGGACGTCATGCTGGGTAAAGTGGAAGGGAATGAAAAAAGTGGAGGGACCTTAATTAGATGAATTGACAACAGCAGCTGCAGCAATGGGCTCGGGCATTAGGAATAATTGTAAGGATGGTGCAGGCCAGTGCAGTGTTTCATTCTATGGTTCATAGGGCCATTGCTGTGGTTACGAGCTGACTTGATGACACCTAGCAACAACACACAATGTTATCTGGATTGTCTCATTAGCCGATAGTCACGTAGAGCAACAATTGTTTAGTTGAAAGAAAGATTGACTTACAGTCTCAGAACACACCGACCAACATTACAGGCACATAGGGACTACTGTGAACATCTGTGAACCTGGATTTGATTCTAACTCTGCTGCCTCTTCGACCTTCTATTTTATGATCTAGGAAATGTACATATTAGATGATCCCTAAATCTTTTTCAGCTCTATAATTATATTCATTTTATTACAAGCATGCCCATCAATTCTTAACTCCTATCATTAGAGTTATGTGTGATCTTGATATCAAGTTAAAATTATTTTTAAGCTTCCTGAATTCTTGAAATGCAGTCAGAATCCTTCTGGAAGTTGGTTGTTGGTGTTGGCAGGTGCCACCGAGTCTGTTCTGATTCACAGTGACCCTACATAGAGCAGAAAAAAACACCTCCCACTCCTCTGCTATTCTCACAATGGTTCTTATGCCTGGACACATTGTTATCACTGTGCTAATCCATCCATCTATCTCAAGGTGCTTCTGCTTCTTTGCTGGCCCTCTACTTTACAAAGCATGAAGTCCTCTTCTAGGTACTGTTCTCTCCAGTCGACATGCCTTAAATATGTAAGACAAAGTCTTGCCATCCTAGCTTCTAAAGAGAATTCTGGATATACTTTTAGAATTTTATTCACATCTATTTCTTTTCAGCTACCAGTAAGTTGTTCATATATGCTGGACCACATTATCCTGGATTGGTCATTTTTACAGTTTCTTCTGTTCCCACAAGCAGCAGAACCAAACAAAACAATTGCACAAAACAAAGATAATTGCGAATCAGAAATGTGAAGCCTTATATGTCACTTTTTATTATCTGAAGTTTGGAAAAGGGCCAATTGCTTGTTCACAGATTTTTATTCTACTTTTGCACTCTACTATATGGCCTCTTGACTTCCTTATCAATCTTAAAGTCACAAAAGTCTGAATTGATTCCAAAATTCCCCCCAAATGGACAAGTACTCCATACTAATTTTTTGAGAAAATGCAAAATGTTAAATGGAAAATGAAAATTATCGCTTCTTTGAAATGCACTTGAAGATGATATCTCTTTTTGAAGAGAAGCTGAAGAAATTTCTTCTCAAGCCTGTTTTGATTGATGATTCATGGAAAATGTATATGTGTAAGGAAATCTAATTGAATGCTCTAGAGAGATGTTTTTGTTCTTCTAGACCAGGGGTCGGCAGGCTCTAGTTTGAGAGCCAAATGCAGCGTTTACAGTACATACATGTGGCTCTGAAGTAAAAGTAAAAAAAAAAAATTAAGGATATTATTATGATAATGTTGATTTCACTTGTTTGCAAGAATATATTTATGGTGCTTGAATAACTTTCAAATTGTTGTAAGCAATGAGATTGTCTCTTCCATCTCAAAAGTTTGCAGACCCTTGTTCTAGACAAAGCTAGAAAAAGAATAGAATAGCTAATAAACCTGGTTACATATGATCCTTTTCCCTCATTCTATATCAGTGAAGGTAATTTATTCTTCCTTCTTATAAGCCATTAGATATGGACTTCTTAAAAGGTTCGCCTTCACATCAGCAAGAATATTATTCCTTAGATCGTCACTATCTTCAGGCCTACAAAGAACTCTGAGATGTAGTGAGTTACACATTGTTCTGCTAACCAAAAGGTCAGCAGTTTAAGCTCATCAGTAGCTGGAAGGGAGAAAGATGAGGCTGTCTCTTCTCATAAAGATTCATAACTTTGGAAACTTAAAGGGAGCATTTCTACTCTGCCCTATAGGGTCCCGATGGCTCAGTCACACCATATCTGTATTGCGCTGACTCCACAGCTGTGGGATTTCGTTTTTGTTTTGTTTCTAAACCCTTGGGAAAAATCCAATAGAGTATCTTTTTAAAGGATAATCTTCCTGTAAGGCTGTTCTTCATTTTTCAATCTCCTTCAGTACTTCTAGGAGAGACTTGTTCCTCTTTTCTGTATCTCCCATACTGACTTTTATTTCTGTACATTTGCTCCTCCAGAAAACAAGATTATACCCTAGAGGGAAAAATTATGAAAAAAACCCCAGAAGATAACACACTGCCATTCATTTCATATGTGTGTTACAGCTCCAGATTCCCATGAAGTAGTATGAGTGAATTAGGCAATATATGAAAGTGTTAAAAAAGCTAAAAACATTTTCAGAATAATTGGTTTCAGTTCAGCAGTAATAGAATGGTGATTTTCAAAGAAAATCATAATATTTTCTGAGAAGAAATGCTGTCTGTTTCTAGTATATCAGACACAATGACTATTGGCTAATTGTCCTACCTTTAAAAGAATGAGATCCTACTCCAACAGTGAAAAAATGGCTATGGAAAAAACACACACAGCCAATGACAGTGGTTAGAAGTGAAGAATATTACAGGTAAGAACACTACTCATAAAGCAATATAGAAATATTTTAGCACTTTTATTGTTTCCTTGTGATTGATTATCTATTTACAGCTCAAAGAGGATTTTATTTTCCCAATTTCTTACTCCCCCAATGATTTTATAACATTCAACACATCATTTGTATCAAGCATATTTGTACACATGTTGCCATATTCATTTCCAAATATTTTCTACTTGAGCCCTTAGTATAAGCACCTCTTTCCCTCTCCTTTTCTCTTTATAAAATCATTTTATTGGGGGCTCATACAACTCCCATCACGATCCATACATACATCAATTGTGCAGGCCACATTTGCACACTTGTTGTCATCATCTACAAAACATCCTCCCTCCACTTAGGCCCCCAGTACCAGCTCCCCTTATTTCGCTTCCCCCATGAACCCTTAATACTTTACAAATTGTTTTTTTTTATATTTCAGTAACTTTATTCAAAGGTATATCCCTTGATACCAAAACTTAATTGGTAGTTGTTAGGTTACCTCTTTCAACTGAAAATTAACACCGATGTATTCAAATATTGAAATGTCATCAGCTGTACAGGAAACTGAAAAGTTAACCATAAAAACCGTTTACAAAAAGTAATTTTAAGAGATACTGTGGTTCTTTGGCTTATTTAGTGCATGTTTACTCATAAATACCTGTAACACGATGTCCAAGGTAAATCTGAATTTGTTACAACCAGTCTGGATGGTCTCCGACTGCATGGTGCAGAGTAACTGCTTACAATACTTGACAGGTTGCAGGTCTCCTTACATTCGGCGACTTACATGGAATATCCCAAACTCTCCCCCAGCTACTTTATTGTAGCTTAAGATTTTATTTTTGGCACAATATGGGCACTTAATAAGATTATACTATGTTAAAGAAATCATAAACACTGATAGTTTTACCAAAGCAGACCTAAAAACTGGAGTGTTAAATCTACCTTGTACTAGTGAGGTAAAGCAAATTTCCAGAATTCAATTATTTTGAGTTTCTAGTAAGTG